>OENM01000656.1:0-11387 GCA_900239745.1 Rotaria magnacalcarata
TCTCTACCCACACCCAAATCCACGCCCTAGTCAGACCTTTAATGCGGCTCCATAAAATGCGGTTTTGAGCGATTTTTTTGTTTGATTTTGTTTCGTGGACAAACGACAATCAGGAAACAAAAAATCCAGTTCTTAGACTTGGAGTAATTTTAAGGACTGCCCGCAGTCTCATCCCTTCGATGAAGAAAAAAATCCATTCAGTGAAGATTGACTGAACATGATTTTATTGTTCTAATGGGAAAATATCGAATAAATCCAGGCACAGACACAACTCATAGTGAACATTAGAGCAAAAATGAGCTTATGTGAGTTTATAAGAAGGTTATAATAAAATGTATTGTGCTCTATCCAAACTGCATCTGTGTATTGAACTTCAGGATCAACTAATAAAAGCATTCTTGTACCGCATATTATACATTACTCTATATCAACTTTTCGAGATTTGAGATTCATATCGTTAAATAAAATTATTTGGCGCTTTGATAGATTCAGTCAATAAATGATCTAGTAAATGACTAAACTAATTGTAGATGAATGTATGAATATTACCAATGAAATTCGTACTGATGTAAACGTTTCATACTGAATCCATCATTGAAATTACATTTACTTTTATTGTAGTACGGAATAGATATTTTAGAGACCAATGGTAATTATGAAACCACAGATAAAATTATTCACCGTCTATTATCTGATATTCTTTGTACAGTATTAGAGAAAGTTAAAAAAGTTTTTCATAGGAATTCTGAATATTTGTTTGGAAAACAACTAACAGCAAGCTTTTCTTATCGTTATTATTGTCTTTTATTTTGTCATCCTTTTGCTTAACGACTACGTTTTTTTCATGCAATTCTTTATAAGTATCTAGTACGTCAGTGTATGGTCAAGTGAATCGATTCTCAATGAGTGTTACTTGTGTTAGTTTTCTCTAAATATATTTTTCCTTGTAAATGCTTTGTAGTTAAGAACTGAAGCGTTTACGATAAATTTACCATATAGTTAGACATGAGGATCATTTCGACAATCCGAATGGAATTTACTACGTCGATTTCTACAGAAACTGACCAATTCTTATCTGATATCTACTATTGAACAATGATAGAATCCAATGCTCACCTGTGACTACCCTCTCATGTCGGTGTAAGTGTGTGTGTAGATCTTGGGTTTATATTTATACTCCTAACCCAACACCCACATTTTGTACAGTAGTGTCAAACTTGAAACTTGAATTCAGTTGAAAATAGAAAATTTCAACTTTCAACTCACAGCGATATATGTATGAGTCACGATTCTTCAGAATGCTATTGGTTTAAAAGTTGAAAATTGAAAATTGAAATTTTCAATTGAATTGAATTTTCAAGTTTGACATGTATGATTTCGTATTGATCAATTACCCACGTAAAAATAATTCAAGCAAAACCGCTTCATACCACGGTTTTCCTACCACACCGTGGTATTCCTATTAAATACCGCGGCTGATTTTGGGAAACCGCGTCTTCTAGAGGTTTTCTGTAGCAGCGATCACAGAAAGCGGTGGTGTTTGCGTTATCAACCACAGTCTGCGAAACCTAAGACAACCAATCATTCGATAAACCGCGTTGTAAGTGTCATTGATCGCGGTGTACGGAACCAATATATACCATTGATGTCATAAACCGCGGTGTTAGCAGGATACATCGCTAGCGGTAAAACTTATGCAAAAACTTCATGTGCGAAGCCCCTCTCTAGACACCATCCACAACAGTATCATACGTAAATATGAGTTCAGAAGGAGTCTTTATATTGGGCAACTATAGTTAGACAGATTTTTTTTCATTTGTTGGTTCTTCATACATAGTTTTAATACGCCTATCACAGATGCTGCTGGTTTTATATGAAGCTATTTCAATAACAGATTGGAAATTTTTAACACGAAATAGAATATGGTGGCTGTTTTAGTGATTGAAATTGATTTGCTGTTAGAGGTGGCTTGTATTCTAAGAGATTGACTTCACAGGCATATGAAACTGATTCATGAAATTTATGAAAAAAACCTGCCAGACGCATCCTAATACGACTAATATTTTAGAGTCAATAATCACACAGTAGCACAAAGATAAAGTTCGACAAATTTCTTTGCTGTACCGTGGTGTATATTCTCCACGCAGTGGTGCGTCAGATACACTCTAAAAAAGGTATTCTACGAAACTTATAAAGGATCTTCCGCCGGGCACACGAGAAGATCCTTTGGAGGTTCCGGAAAAACACGGGTTTAGCACCAAACCATTTCGCAACCTATACAAAAAAGGTTTCGTATCAAAGGTTCCGTGTTATACCCTTTCGATCAAAACACCAAAACGTTCCGCAGATGACGCTCAGTACAAAGCCTTTCCATGGTGCATTAAGGGCCCTCCCCCTCAGAAAAGCTGATTTTTCGAAAAAAAACGAAATCGAGTTTTTATCATAGAAAGATTCCCGGTGATCGTCTCTTTCAGAATATATATAACTTTTTGAAAAAAGGTCAAGTTTTGACAGACTTATTGAAGAAATACTCTTTCATCTCCNTTACTCCCACACACCTTTCTAAAAATTCTTAAATGTTGGTATGAAAACATGGGTCTCAAGTAGAAAAATTCCTATAACTTTCGTTTGGCTTTAGCTTTCCCTAATATTTTTTTTTAATTTAAAGGTTTCAGTTATAGTTAACTTTTTATCAGACAGATTTTCGATATTGGATTCCTGAACTGAGAAAAGTCCGATTTAGTGCGTTTTTTATACCTACTTCGGCAGTCATACCGAGTAAAATACTTATAAAAATATGAACAGAAGGGAATTTCAAAATTCTATGTGATGGAAACTTGCGTATGGAGACTAGCTTTAATTTAAAACCGACCCAACCTCGATAGCTCTCATACTCATGAAGTTATAGCAATTCTCGTGGAAGCTATAAAACAAGTCATAAGTCTAGTTTAGTAAGGTATACAAGGCTGAAACTTTTACCACAAACGTTTCTCACTAGGCCCAGTCATTCGTGAAAGTTTCAGCCCACACCTATACTCCAAAGTGGCAGGTCGATTCTGAGGGGGGGGGAGCTTAAAAGCACCTTTTAAAAATCTGAAATTATCCTCCAAAACGATTAAAACCAAACCCGAGAAATTCAACCAGAACATTCTACAGGGCCCTCTGTTTTAGATGCCATCAAAGTCAAATTTCACAATACACCAAACATGATTCATTTTTGATTCCGTATAATCTATTGGGTTGATGCAAAAGTCTCCGCCGATTTGTTTAAAATTTTCTTAAAGCCCTCTAGCGCTACTATGCATTCGTGATTTTCACACATATGATACTGCTGGTGTCATACTATAAGATGACATTGGTAAACGTCCCAGTTTATTTACATTCTTCATTAAAACATGTCAGAGATTCCTATTCATATTCGACACTGCATTTTGTATGAGTTCCAATTAGGGAACAATGCAAGTGCTGCTGCCCGCAATATATGTGCTACACTTGGTGAAGATGCTGCTGCTGATCGAACGTGTCGAGATTGGTTTAAAAGATTTCGTGAAGGTGACATGTCATTAGAAGATCGTCTGAAATCTGAACGTCCTCTCGAATTTGATATTGAACGATTAAAGATCCTGATCGAAGACAATCCACGATTAACCACCCGTGAGTTTTCAGCAATGCTCGGGTGCAACCAATCCACCATCGATCGCCATTTGTATGAAATGGGAAAAGTTAATCAACTTGAAACATGGGTTCCACATCAACTAACCTCGGACAACATACAGTAGAGAATCACCATATGCAATTTTTTATTGTCAACCATACGCGCAAGCACAATTGGGTAAATCCTGAAGATTTGCCCTAACCAGAACCATAAAATGGTCTGCATTCAAAAAAGCTGATGCTATCGATTTGATGGGATTGCGAAGGGATAATCTACCGGGGACTTCTACCTCCTAATACTACGATAGACTCGAAGCTTTACTGCCAGCAACTTCAAAATTTGAAGACTGCTCTACAGGTAAATCGCCCGGAAAGACGAAAAATTCGATTGCTTCATGGCAATGCAAGACCTCATGTCTCAAAAGTTACCCGCCAGAAGCTGGAAGAATTAGAGTGGGAGGTCTTACCCCATCCACCATATTCACCAGACTTGGCACCATCTGACTATCATCTATTTCGATCGTTCCGTAATCATCTGGTCAAAAAACACTTCGATGATCAAGCCCATCTAAAATCGGACCTCGAAACCTTTTTCTGTCTTTACCTAAGAAATTCTTTGAAGATGGTATTCTGAATTTGCCTAAAAGATGGGAGTATGTAGTATATAACAACGATGTATATGTTGTTGATTGATGATATTTTGTTTCAATAAAATCTTGAAACCAAGAAGGAGAAAAAAATCGGCGGAGACTTTTGCATCAACCCGATAAAACTCGTGACAGCATCCTTATCACGTTCTATACGCAAGATGACAGGAACACTTATCTCGTAGAATACGTATAGACATATTTTTTAAATGAAATTAACCATTCTCAGCGATTTGTATGACTTGAAGAAACGCAAAAGATAGTGCAATTCAAAAGAGAGAACAAAAAGAAACACAGACGTATTATGTCTCAAATTACAAAGTGTCCATCCATTTGACAACTGAAATAGTAGTGAGCGCTCGTTTAATACTCAATTTTCTCAAATATAAATGGATCCAATACTATCTGTTCTTCGAACAGAACCAAACTAAATACTTGTTTTTGTTGAATACAGGTAAGGATATATTACTAATAACTTTAGATAATAATGATTCGAAGAATTCCTTCTTTTTTCAAATTATAATAGCATATAAACGGTGCCCAGACAGGCAAAATTTAAAAAAAACGGTGAAATACCCGTAGAAATTTTAACAAAAATAAAATCGGGAAAGGCTCACATTTTTACGATTTTTTCTCCGTTAGCTTTTCTACGGTAATCACCGCATTTAAACCCAACGCGTATTCATCAATTAGAAATCTACGGATTGATATCATTTAGAAATCTCCCCATTTTTACTGTTTACCAATCAACGCGTTCTTAACGCCTCAAAGTGTGCGCTTTTCCCGATTTTTCTCTATGTTAACCTTTCTACGCCGAATAACATATTGGCATTCGACCCGTTTTAAACGCCAACAATTACACAATTTCTCCATTTCCATGGTTCTTAGAGTTCGTACGAATATTCTACGCTCATTTACTTGCTCTCTTCTAAACTCGCGCTCAATTTGTCATTAATCATTATTCTCAAGTGGATAACGTATAAACAGATACCCAAGTGGGTAACCTTCGACTTCCAAATCAAAGAAACAACTTTTAATGTAACAAAAACAAATCTAGTTTTTCATGCATTCAGTTTGTGACCAATGAAAGTTCGCCCCGAAAAACTGACTGCATATTCGGGGTACTGGGCCTCGATAACCTATTTCAGAGTGTCTCAGAATTTAGAACGGAGGTCAAGTAAAATATCTGACTTTGCATTCTCCACTTTTTTGTCATTACCACGCCATCATATATTCCTCATGAAACTTTATCTTTATTCTATATAACTTACCTTCTTTCCCCACGTTATTAAAAACAAATCGTCTTACACTACTGCTCGTCAACCTTTCACATAGCAAAAATAATTTTTCATCGTGCAAAAAAGATTAAACTTTCTGGCGATCAATAAATTTTCACTATTTGTTTGAGATATAGAACATAATTAAACTTTCCTCACAAGGCATAAACACGCTCATAATTCACGCGATTAATACCAGTTCAATTTCTTTGAATTACATCGAAAAACGAAGTGTTTTCTAACTCAATATAACGTGCTCATAATTAAACACATTTACCAACGTAAAAGGACCTGAAGCAACGCAAATTAACGAAGATTTTCTTCGGGCAAAAATATTCATCGATAAATATAAGGTGAAAAACGGATGAAGAATGCGTGAAAACGTCGTTTTATTTTTATGGATGCGTGAAAATAACGTTTTTACAGATTTCTAACGCATTTTTACGCGTTTTTTTTACGGTCGTGTCTGTCTGGGTGATGAAATCTCTCATTTTATGAGAAGAAGAAGAAAGAAGAATACCCTGCCTTTTGACTACCTTGCGGTGTGAGGTGTTGTCCGAGGACAATTTCAAGGCCCGATTTTTTTCCTACATCTATTACTAAATGTAGTTCTGGAGAGAAGGCCGGCCTGACTCAGAGTTCTTTGCGCTCAATTGCTTAAGCTCCCCGTACACACTGACTAACAACACACTAGCTACAAGAGCTATTTAATGTATGTCACACGTAGTCAGTTTGTTATCGGATGGGTGATCCGAGATAATATAGCCGTTAGTAACTTATCCAAGGTCATTCTATAACTGGATGGAGCCGAGGTTCGATCACAGCATCTTGTGGATATGTGTCAAACACCTTAGCCATTCAACCATAGCGACTTTATTGTTTGATAGACGTTTTTCTAAGGCTCCTTTCACGATAATTGTGAGATCATCAGCGAAAAGATGGTTTACTGTCTGAGGAAAATGGTGAGGAAGGAAATGCACGTGTAATCTAAATAACAGAGCAGCAAGTACACTTCCTTGTGGCGCGCCTATTAAAATAGGAAATAGTCTTGATTCTGCCTCACCATGAGAAACTCTCATACATCTATTCTGTAGTCAATTAAAAATCCATTTTCTTAACTCTATTGGCATATCAAGTTTTTCTAAAGTAAGAAACAAGGCTGACCACCACAGACGATTAAAGGCAGTAGAGAAATCTATAAAAAGAGTTAAAGCTGGTCTATTACAAGCAGCGATGGGTAACTTCAAATCTTCTACAATTCCTAATATACGTGTTTGCAAACGCTTTTTAGCAGTAAAATCTGATTGTTCATCTACGTGGATACCTTGGTCTGTACACCATTTTCTATTCTGGTCACTAAAACTCTTTCAAAAACTTTTCCAAGAGTTGGTAGGAGAGAAATCGAACGTAGGCGATCAATAGTTGGGTGAGTCCCAGCTTTAGAAAGGAAGACACCTTTTGCGATTTTTGCTCCTTCAAAATTTGACCTTCAATGGCACATCGATTAAAGAGGACTGTGAGTGTGCCTAAATACTGTGGGGGTAGTTGTTTAAGCATAAATCCAGAGTTTTCTACACTATCCAGTGACTTTTTAGGAGCAAAATTTTTCCGCTGAACAATAACCTCTTCGGTTTTTATCTGCTCTAAAGAAAAATTTGGTAAATATTTAGTTTTCTCATATGCTTCTATACATTCAATATGAAAATGATTTTTACTATCGAAAGTAGGTTTTGCGAAGTGCTTTTCATAAAAATCTGCCAGTTGATCTGCAATTTCTTGTTTATCTGTAACTATTCCGTTTGTTGTGTTAAGCCCTCTGAAGCTTGGTGAGTAAGGTTTGAAGATTGGCCTCACATGAGACCATATGTTTTGATCTTGTTTCATAAGTGTTATTTTCTTCTCCCTCCTTTCTTGTTCGAACTCAATTTTTTCTCTTTTATATATGTTTTACCAGAATTAAAGTGTTTTATAATCTTGAAAAAATCTAGTCTTTCTGAATTTTCTCTTACATTTGTTGGCTGTTCGAGCTAGGCTTATTAAATATGGAGGCCAAGGAGGTCTAAAATGTTTTACATATTCAAAAGTGGTGCATCTATCGCTTAATGCTGCTAAAAAGCGAGAAAATAAATCAAAGTATTCATTATAGCTTGTTTTATACACTGCTGAGTTCCAATAACTGTGTATAACTTGAAGAAAGAAGGTGAAAAACTTCTAGCTTGTTTTTCTGAAAACACCGTTTTCAGCGGCAGGGAAAGGTGATACAAATAATACAAGATAATGATCTGAAGTTCCCTCGACTAATCTTTCAATATCCCAATTTTCTTTGCTTTTTCCTATTCCGAAATCAATTAGAGAATTTGACCTTTTTGATGTTGAATCATAAGGATGTAATATCTCAAAACCATTTTCTAATACTAATTCTCTTATTTTATTTCCTGAAACATTGTTACTTTCACATTTCCAATCCTGATGCTTTGCATTAAAATCACCAAAAATATATATTTCCTCATCTTTATATTTATCAAAAAGTTCTAAGGGTGGTATATTTCCGGGAGGAACATAGATGCTTGCAATGAGAATTTTTTCTTTTAGAATTTCTATTTGAATTAATACAAAGTTAAATGTCTCTTCAAGTAGAGAAGCTTTTATGCTTTGATGAACTAGTATTTCTATGCCACCAAAACTATTGGGTCCTTTGAAACTGAACCATTTAGAATTTGGAATATGCGAAAGCTTATGTACCTGTTTCCCTATTCCAATGAGTAAAAATAGATGCGGCAAATGAGAATATACAAGTAACTCAAAGTCTTCAATGTGAGTGGACAGACATTCGCAGTTCCATATTAACACTGTAAGATTTTTAAGAAGGGATTTAGGTCTCACTTTCTTCCATTTTTCACATATATCACTCACCCAAACACACCTATTCCACTCTTAACACATGGAAAATAGAATGTCTTTCGCTTTAGCAGTTCCATCAAAATAATTAATAGTCGCAGGATTAATATACATCATACATTGTTCTGTTTCAACACTATTCATTTATCTGTTGAAACATATGGTCCATTGCTGTAACAACATCTTCGTTTTGTTTGAAGGAAATTGATTTTAGTTCATCTTGATGACGAACGAATTCTTTGTTATGCTTTGTCAATATAAGTCACTTGGTTATTTACTATTTCCACAACATCGTCTATTTCTAAGTTTCTAACACGTGTTTTCAATTTAGTGATAGCTATTCGTATAATATCCGTTGATTTACTACATATAGGGAACATTACTTGATTCAATGTTTTATTCATTGAAGAAATCATCATTTCTTGTGTCTGTTTCATTTGCTTGACAAACATCCAAGTTTGTGTCATCATCTGCACATTTGTCATGTATTTATCTTCGATTTGTTTTTGTATCGCTTCGTGTCTTTCTTTTTCTTCTTTCAAATCTTCTGAAAGAGATTTAATTGTTTCACTAAGATTATCAGTGACAGCAGCTGATGATATTATAGGATGAATTGTTGTTTTTAAACCTGGTCAAACATTATTATCGTTTCTGTTGTAAAATTATTGATGCAGTGTATGTTGATTTTGATAGTATGTTTCTGTATTATAAATAGTTTTTATGCGATCGTCTGATCGATATTCAGATGGAATAAACAATTGAACTTCTGGTGGCATTCTTTCTGGGTGTTTTTTCAACTCTTCGATCATTTCTCGTCGATATTTATCGATGATTTTGCATTTATAATCTATTGCTAAATGATTTTCCAGACAATGATGACATTTAATTTCACATTCTTTATGTTCTTGGTTTACCACAACGACGACATAGATCTACATCGGAATTACTACACGTTTTCTTTGTATGACTAGAAAGATTGCAACGATTACAAATTAAAATACGTGGAGATGGAAGGAATTCATCCGCTGAATACATTAGTCCTCCAAGATTAACTTTACCACTGTTTAATAATTTATTACACTCATTCTTGTTGAACATTTCCACCTTAATATGGCGATTTCTCTCATTCATAGTACCTTGCATTGATTCAATTGAAAAGAGACTTTCAAATTTCATATTTAATTCTTCACGGACATCGTCATCTGTAAAGGAATTATTAACCCATTTAATTATTACTGTGTGCTGAGGTGGTAGGTGAATAGGAGGAATTGGTTTAATTTTTATATTATGCACTTCTTTTGGATACCTATCGCTTTTGCATAGATAAACATATAAATCAGTCGATTTTATTATTATTTGAATATTTCCATCGACATCGATCCACCAAAGATCAAACAGAATGTCATCAGATAGACGGAGATTTTGCATACGAAAACCGGGTGTAATATATGTAATTAAATCATTAATCATTAATTAATTTTGTACTATCTTTCCTATCTTTATTCTTTGGTTCGCATTCTAATTTGAAAGGTGGAAAGTGGTAGTTAGATGTATATTCTAATGCATATTTTGTTATTAATATTCGGTTTTCATCGTTTGTTGTTTGTTGTTGGTTGTTGAGGGAAGAAGAAGAACCCTGATTGTTGCACAGTTTTGGATGAGATTGAGGTTGTTGTTTATCATCTGAATTTCTATTGTTATTCTTAATTGAATTAGAAAATGTCCTGTGTTGTTGATAATGATCATTATCACTGCTATTATTTGTTTTTTTATAATTTCTATTATTTTTCGATTTTGAACAATTTCCCAACGTTCGTTCTGGTTACTATTATAGTAATCATTTTGCGCTCGATATGTAGGTATTACTTGTATTGTTTTTTCTTTATGTTGTTGATAGAAGTTCTCAATCTTTGTTCGTGTATCAGTACCATTACACAACCTGTCTTTCTGAGCAGATGTCATTTTATCATATTTGTTGTAATTTGCCATTTTATTTTAATTTGATTATTTTTGTACTTGTTGACCTCAATTCTATTTAATAGAATTGATATGCGCAAAACTATAGGTTACCCTATCCGTATATAGAGAGAAAAAACACCTCTAACTACTATGCGTGAAAGTGAAGGAATGATGTTAAACTACGGAATTCATTTTCATCTACATTACGCTTTTATGCACGTTTAATAAAAGGAAATGAGCAAGGAAACGCCAATATTTGAGCCTGAAAGTCGGTACTACTTCATATCAGAGATGCGACTAAAGTCGATTTCGAACCGAACCGAACCGAACCGAACCGATCGAACCGATTTCGGTGCGGTTAAAAATTTTTGAAAACTGAATCGGTTCGGTTCGGTTCGACGTTCGTTTAACCGTTTTATCATATTTTTCCGTTTTTCGATGTTTAAAAGATAACAATGATTAAGCAAAACAAAAAGTACAAACAAACGGCGCTCTAAACATAAGTGTATATTAATCGTAGCTTTCTAACAAAACATCACCTGAAAAAGCTCTCAAAATGCACAAAAATTGCAACCGGAAACCGAATTGCCTAGATATGTTTCAGATGAGCAGTAGTTTTGTGGTTTTCCAAATGCCTGGTTTTGTAGCTAGTCAAAAGGACTATCGAAAGGTAAAAACCCGAACTCGATAGCTATTAATATTAGTGATTTATTAGGAAAATACTGATGCCTGTATCTATCATATATCTCTGATAGATTCATGAGGTTGCTTACGATCGTAATCCTGGTAGATACAAACGCAAATCCATTCAAAAATAACTCTTCTTACCCAGTTTTCCAAGCTAAACACGAATCTGAACTCAATTTCTGTGATTTCTAAAGATATTATATCATTCTGAGAGTAGAGTCAGTGGTCACCGGATAGGGTCGCATACAGTGCGGTCCATGCTAAC
>OENM01000656.1:11652-53580 GCA_900239745.1 Rotaria magnacalcarata
TTCGGTTAGCAACATTTTCGACTCGATTCGGTTCGGTTAGCAACATTTTCGACTCGATTCGGTTCGGTTTAAAAAAATCCTTAACCGATCGCATCTCTGCTTCATATACAACGTATTTCTCTATGTTACATCGATTGTTGACCCTATCTTCTTTCAATTAGTTGTAATGAATCAAAATAGAAACGAACCTTCTGAACAAAAATAAATGATCATTATACTTTTTAAAATATCTGTTGATAATACTAAGACGCATTTGATAATATGGGTAACATATTTTTTATCAAAAGTCTACATTGAGCTCAACTTTTCTGGCACATACGTAATAGTTTAAACCCACTGAGGTTCATGACGTCGACATGGAGAGTCGTCAACAAATATAGGAAAACGTGTTCGCTCAAGAGAATACAGCAAAAGAAAGAAAAGGTTAGCCTGGAGAGGGAGAAATTAGTAGCACGAGAGGGAAAAAGCAAGAAAAATAAAAGAAAAACATTAGGAAATGTCAACTATATATCGTTTAGGACTCTATTTGATAAAACACCAAAACAAATGTATAGAAAAGCTGTCATAGTTTATCACTCATCATTATTAAAAACTTCCCTTTCCCAGAAAATAGAAAGGAAAGTAGGAAAAATTAAAAAGATGGGAAAGCGGAAAAAAGTTAAAAGATTCTCTTTCCGAGAAAAAAGAAAGCAAACACCTTCATTTCATTTCATTTCTGAAAGTGAAAGGAAAGTGCTACTTCTAGTAATTAGTGCACTACGTCAAACCATTCATCATTTCAAACATATATTGTAAGTAAATGTCTATTCTTAATACGCTCTCCTCTGCTAGCCTATCAAATTTCATCGAACACTTTTTTATTCAAAAATAGCTATCTCTATGAATGTCGCGGCTTCTGCTAATGGAGTGTCTCTTCAGGTACCTAGTGTACTACATGATTACACACTGACTAGTATTCTTATTTCCACACTTAGAGTTTCCTTGCTATCTTATCAAGATATTCTGTTTTTCCCATTCGAATATCATCAAAATAGTAACATAAAAATATAGATGGACCATGTCACGTGAACCAGGTCAACAAAAAGTAGGCCTGTTTAAACCTCTACAACAATCATGAGATATCTATTCTGCTTAAAAAAGGGTGAAAGAAATTCAAACAGTTTTCAATTGATCAGGAAAAATTTTCGGGCTGAGCCCACTCTAGGCTGAAAACTTGGTTGCGACGCTAGTCTATACCAGAAGAAAATTTTGTGGTAAAAGCGAAAGTTATCGAGACAGCGTGAAATATATACTAGTAAACTCGACTTTTTGTGTTGATTTTAGATAATACATTTTTAAAAACTCAAAAACAGATACTTCTGCGCGGAAAAATACTACCATAAAACATACTTGATTCGTTGTGATTTCTTGCGATTGTATCAAAAGTGACATATGAGCCATTGCATTTCCAATTGAAAAGGATATAGCGCGTACGATCACACAGTATTGCATTTTGGCAATAAAAATCATGCTCATTGAGTCAAAATATTTCGACTTCATAAGAGTACAAATTTGTCGCTTTTCAAAAAATTATGAAATTAGGGCGGCATTTCTAATTGATTGGTAGGAAAAAATTGAATGCCCTAGAAGTTCTTATAGATTGTGATACAGCGAAAGATTCTACATCGAATAGGCCTATTTTCAACAAATGTACACTGAAACTTAATGAACTGTTAAGTCAAAAGCTGTCTTTTCAGGCTTTCATAGAGGGCTGCAAATCTTTCTTATTGTCCGATTACTCCCCACAAAATGAAATGATATTTAAAATAGCACACTTAGGGTTATCAAAATGGTTAGACCTGAAACAAAATAGCGACAAAAATGTTTTTTCGAAATCCATGGGGTGAACTTGTAAGACTTTATTTTTATGCGAGGATGTATATCTTTTTCTTTAAATGTTTATTGGGATGTTTCTATATTATCTTACACTTATTTATTTATTTATAATGTAAGTTGATCTATACATACTTTTATAATAAATGATAAATAATAATCTATTGTAATGTTTTCAATTTATTTTAATATATGTATGTTAATACAAATACAATAACGAGCAATAGAATCGAAAACGGATAAAGATGCTGCGCAATAGCGACAAAACACGAGACTNTCTAGGTGAGGCTTAGGCCTCACCTATCTCAGTGGCTCCGCCGCCACTGTACAAATAAATTTAGAATGAAAATCTACCTTAAAAAGTTTTTGAAAAGTTTTATTTCATTATAAAAAAATAAAAATTCACATGAAATTGACAAACATATGATTATGAAATCGGTTCGATCATGGATTACTCAATCCAGTTGAACCAATGAAATTTTTTTCCTTTCCTCCGCATAGATATTTCTTCTTTCTTTCCTCCTATTATCCTATTGATCCGAACGAAAGAGCTAATGAAATTTTTTTCCGTTCCTGTCCATAACAGCAACGATCGATAATACGAGGATGAGGATCCGAAGAAAAAGAAAATTTTTTTTTCTTTACTTCATCTCGCTCTCGTCTCGATTGGCACTTATTCACTAATAGTTTTTCTTTCTCTTCCTCCATACGTACCCATAGCTCTTGAGAATAAATAAAATGAAAATAGACTGCTGTCGCTAACCTACTGACATTTGAGATTGGTCAAATATCAAGAAAATCCGTAAAAGAAATAAAAATCATTCAACAATTGTTGTAGAAGTGAAATATTATATAACAATTCCCCTGATTCTTGCAAACATCAAAACTTCAACAAAATAGAAATTTTGGATTGAGGCCTAGATTTGCCCTTTCCAAGGGAATCCGACCGTAAGTTTACCCGGACAGAGGTCCCTTCGGTTGATCTTACCAAGTTCTTCTTGAGGAGTTGTCTGGAAGCGTTGAAAAAGTGAATCGAGTGAATGGCGCCGGGTTNTTCGGAAAAACCTAGGATTTCCAGTGTTGTTTAGCAAATTTCCTGGCAATGGAAGCATCGGAAAGAACTCAAAAGCATACCATCCGATAGAGAAAGTCAAGATCTATCTAGGATGAAGTTTTGAAAACTTGGTCTGATGAATTGGCGAATCGCGACAGGTGTTTCGGAGAAACCTGAGATTTCCAGGTTTGTTTTGCAAATTTCAAGGCAACGGAAGCATGGAAATGAACTGAAAACTGGTGCATTCGATAGAGCAAGTCAAGATCAATCTTGATCCGATGCTGGTTCTTTTTGGTCTGATGAATTGGCGAATCGTATTTAAAAATACTCGAATCCTGACCTAAGATATCCTACGTAATTTATAAGTTTGTCATTTATATAAAAAGTAATCTTTGTTGTTTTGCTATTTTAACATTTGTGCACCATGTTTTCCCATTTACATTCGAACTCGAATTAGGGATCTCCTTGTGAGGTATAGAAAGACTAGCGGTGATTTTTTTATCGCAGTAACACTTTCGTAAGACTTTGAAGTTGATGCATGTTAGGCTCTTGAAAAATAGGAGTTATTTATATGGTGATATTGGGTGCATCCTATTCTGAATTCAATGCTGAAGTTTATCTAGCACAGTAAGAACCAGTTTGATGAAAAGGGCATTGCTCTACGAATTTCAAGCTCAAATTGAGCTAAAAGTAGAGAAATCATTAATGTGAATCTAGAATTAATAGTTAGATATGATCTAATGTGCATTTGTGTAGACGATGGTTTCCGCCTTTATTACCAATCCACCCATCGGAGGATGTGATATTTTGGTATTTCTGCAAGAAGCTGTCTCTAAGGACTATCGTTGTTGTTTAGAAGTAGTTAGTTTTAATTCCAACGTGAAAAGTTCAGTTCAATCCTTTCCACAAATATATCCTACATGGTTAGATGTTTTGTTTAAGGAAAACTGGGGATGCAGTGGATGTGTATCGAATCTAGAATATCAACTCCCATAAGAGAGGTTTTCACAAGAAAGCTTCACTTTTGCCCAAAGTGTCCCAACGGCAAATTTTGATAAAATAAGGTGAAACTATCAACATGCCAGTAATTCCTCAAGATCTGTTTCGAAACAAAAGTTCAGACCTGCATTCCTTTGCAGTCAGGAGATATGAACTCTCAAATATTAGAAAAAAGTGACTTTTGACTCCATTGGTGCGATTCACCGAATGCAAAGAATTAAATCGTTGGGACTGAAATTAGATGAGTGTGCAGATCTTGTCGGCTTATAGATCCATAGAAAATTTCAGCTCAATTAGTGAATGGTTCTTGAGCGATAGCGTACCCAAAATCGCGTTTGGCGAAACTTGAAACTGGAAGTTTCAGTCGAATTTAAGTGTCAAGTATGACACTACTGAAAAGGACCTAGGATACCAATCGAAGTCTTTACTTAATCTGTTGTTCTACACTGTTTTGTTACAATATAGATTGCGACTCGTACTTTTCTCTGTGAAGGCCACAATCATCAAGATGTTCATGGGTTTTCTGCTGCATGTGCTGATTCTTGTCGGTCTGCCGATATGTTCCGGATATTTTAGCCCAGATACCACCGACTACGATGCTTATGGACTGAAGGTGGCTGGCAACAATCTTATCTCAGTTGAGTCACAGCCTGATAATACTGCATTTTTCATCCTATTCCCACCCTACAACAATGTATCTACTGGCCAGCAATGTTCCCTTGACTATGACAATGGCAATGATTATGTTTATTCGGTAGGAGTCGGGTTTCAGGCAAGTGACAGCAACTTTTACGCGATCGGACAAGTCGTCACTGGAAAAGGACAGGACGCCGATCTGAGTGGAGGCAATGCCACATTCATTGCTTATTACAATGCTACAAACGACCTACAGTGTGGTCAAATTGCTCGTACTATAATTAGTGAGATTCCTTTCTTACCAGATGATTTTCTCGTTATGGTGGTTCATCCAACTGGAAAGTTTGCACTAGGGCTGGCTCCAAATTTTGTCTTCAGATTCAATCCATCTGGTTCGCCCACACTGATTACGAAAACTTCAATTTGGTCGAACAGCTCCTTTACCCCAAGAGCTGCAGACATAGATACCAATTTTACTATTGTAGCTGGTATACGCGTTAATTCAGCCTCTTCTCGTGCGCTTGCTAGCGTTGTTGTCTATCTAATCGATAACACATTGAGTCATATCTATTCTACGTGGACCTACGTACCAAAAAACAACAGCTGGCAAAGTCTATTAAAGTTTTCGGGCTACGATAGTTGGTCTGTCAAATATACCATGTCCGTTGATATCAATAATTATAATCCAACCCGTGTACTTGTCGGTGTTCCTTGTGTCAATACTGTCTTTCATTTTATCGTAGGTGGGGGCGGAACAACACTGAACTTGACAGACCAAAGAAGTAGTGGCAATAGTGTTGGGTTCGGCAAGGGTGTTGCTTGGATAGCATCTGATCAAGCTGCCATTCTTGCAAACATATATACATCAACATTCTCCTCTTGGTTGTCTTCACAAATTTGGGTTTACACGCAGTTGCCCTCAACTAGCCTTGCCTCGACACCAACAGCCATCATACCCAATAGTCAACAACCTATACCTTCTACTATCAGTAGTGAACTTATCAATCTAGTTTCCACTCCAAATGGATTGATTGTCTTAGACGTATCTGGTGGAGTTCTCTTTATTTTATCGACTCCTCCTAGCCATTATGCTTCGACGGATCCAAATCTGGCACTGGGCTCTATTGCAATACCATCCATTAGTACAACACAACGTTGTCTTGCTGGCATGATGAAGAGTGACACAGGAATTCATCCCTGCTCTCTTTGCCCTATGGGTTGGAGAAGTTCAGTAGGTAGCATCAACTGCACAGTCTGTAATGCATCGACATTCTGTCCACCTGGTGCTGTTGCTGAAGTGTCACAAACCGAATTACAAACGATTTCGCAAGCATATCCCTATTACGAAAATCCAGACACAACACTATTTGATGATGTTCTTTTAAACAATGTATTTCACATAGGTTCGACTAGGCATTGTGTTGCTGTATCACCTATATTCTGGACTCTGATTATTCTGATCCCACTATTAGCTCTTATGGGCATTCTATTCATGTGTCAACAGTGCAGTCGAAGTTCACATGATTCAGCGCGCATGAAAACTATAAAAAAGTGGTTTAAACGCACCGATCTTGTAGTAAGTCAGTCTGCTTTTTCGAAAGTTCAGCAATGGTAAACGTTTCTTGAAGATAGCTGATTATAATACTCTCGCTTTTTAAGAAAACATTTGACTCTTAAAAGTCACAGAAAATCGGATCTGTCAAACAAAACTTCTTGGTAAGCAGCGCAAAGAAGACAGACATAGTTTCGATTCAGAAAATATTCATTTAACTGACATTGATCTGCTCTAAAATCTCCAAGCATCCATTGCTTATAATAGGGACATACTACTCTTTAGCTTTGAACTTGAAATTTTCGTATAGTTGGTTTCCGAAGACCACCATGAAGGAATTAAAATTTTGTCAGGTTAATATCCGATTTCGACATAGCACATCTTTCTACTGCTAATTTTGATTGTGAAAGGATCCGGATGAAATAGAATCAATGCTGATGGGTGCCCCATAAAAATATTATTAAAAGGTATAATGCCACCTATCCGGAAAATGGTCTCATTGTATTGTTAAAAGAAATTGTGACTAAGCATTTGAATGATAAAAGCTATTTGCAGACTTTCGTTCATTATCACTTCATCCATATTACACTAGAGTTAGAAATGAAAACAATTTACTACTAGTATAATATTTGAGCAGCCGATTTCATAATACGAGAATATAGTTCAACTTTTAAAAGCTGTAAGAGAATCCGTCAGCTTAAACCCATCAGATTATTGAAAAATTTGAGTCGCAAATTTTCAATACATCTCTCTATATCGAAATTAGACGATCTTCTTTCAAAATAGTAGGCCTTTAGAATCATCGAACGAAAGATGATTCGCATTCAGTAGTACACTCATCGTTGTGACTTCGATTTTTTTTCAATTTTGCCATTTCGTATTCTGATCGGTCTCAGTACCAAAAATTGCTAGTTCAGTCGTTTACATAGTGGTAATATCAGTAATCAGCAATGACAGGTAATTACGTTTCCCAATTGACTAGTGATAATACCATTATGCGAATGAATAAAGAGGATTAGTTCGAGCTCGCTGATAATTCAGGCTCAAATAATCCAAAAATGTGTCTGCAATTGAAAACTTAATTTTTTCTCTATTATTTTCATATAGACTGAAGGTGAGAACTGGATTGGCGGATTGTTCACACTCGCGCTTATTGTGTTATTGATCCAAACCTATGTGTTCGCCAACAATTTTATGTTTCAGTATCCGACAGCAAGTGTTGGCAACAGCAATTTCGCTTGCGACGTTACATTGCGAAACGCTTTGTTCGATACATCACTAAAGTCACTTGCCATTCCACCATCTAGTGAAGAGCAAGACATGTTCGATTTGCTTAACAATCAACAGTGGACTTTGAATGTTAATTTGATCAATACGGCAATTAATTGTTCATCAATATCTTTCTACGAGATTATCGGTACCTCGTCGATTGCACTCATCAGTCCAGCAACATGTAACAGCGTAGATTCTGTAGTGAAAACGACTATTGTCTTATGGAATCATGTGGAACAGTTACAGATAGTAATCAACGATATCAACGTAATTGGAGGCATAGCAGTAGGTTTGAGTGCTTCAGGAAGCACTACGGGAAGTAAATCGGCTCAAAAAATGAATTTTATTCAGGCATTTTACAATACTAATGAAACATTAGTTCAATCAATTCCCATTACTCTACAGCTCATCATGGTAAGTTAAGAATGAATTCTATTGATGAATACATAGAATTATGTTTTGTATTCAGATCCCTTTTTGAAAAAGATTTTGATATTATTCTTCATGAGTCTGTGCCTCTGAAATCATGATATCAATATCAAAGATAACAACGTGTACACAATAAAAAAAGTAGTGCCACATAGAAGCTTAGAGATATTCAGTAAGAATATATGAAATCTTTCTCGATTTTATTGAGCACAACACATATTTTAAAGCACAATATGAAACCTTGAGAGAATTAAACAGAACCTAGAAAGAGCAGGGGATTTACTTTGAGAATCTCGTATAAATACCAAATCAGAAGGATTTCTCAAATGCTTTAATCATTAGGATATATTTTCATAGCAAGGTCAGACAATGAAAAATCAATGATCATTTGATAACGGAATAAATGTCTTATATGAAAATAATCTTTTCTAGGCTATAAATGAGACCCAACCATTAAGTGGATCAGAAACACAATATTCAGGAATTTGGTATCCAGTATATACTGTAGACAAAAGTACGATATCAGTCACGCGTGATGAATATGCGATCTTATCCAACTTTACTCAAACTGCAATAACAATTACTCTCACGGATAGTTCATACTATATCAATCATGTACAATCGCCGCTTGCCAAACAGCCTGAAGTGATATTCAAGACGTTTTTGGTCACTCTTATTATTTTGGAAATGAGCGGCTTATGTTTTCTTATATCTAAACTTATAATCTTCCCTTTAATCAAATTCCTCTTCTGTCGACACAGAACTAAAATATTTTGGGAAAATGAAAAAAGTAGTGAAGAAAATGACGAAGAACACGAGATGGAGGAGCAGAAGGGTCACGCTACTAATCTCGAAGGTCAACATCACAAATCATCTGGATGCAAATCAGCAAAAGTATATCCAAATTCAGCTCATCATAATCAATTGGGCAAATTTAAAGAGCCACATTTGGATGCATCCACTGAAGAACCCAATGACTCAAAATAGAGTTCGGCTACTGAAAGTTTCAATGTTGACTAAGATACTTCGCCTACTATTGTAATTAGGGTTTAAAACTAAAATAGCAAACAATTAATTGACACTGCCCATATAAAGAAAAGTACCAAAAATTTACTAAAAATTTGCTTTCCATAATAATAATATTTTTACTATTCGAAGTACTATGAAGTAATTTTTCTTTCCATTATTCAATAATATTGATTTTTTCAAGCGCTTCAGTGTTTTTTCGATTTTCTAAAAAAAGTATTTATAGTTTCAATAAATGTAAATGCGACTGATATTTACAAACCATGGGAATTTTGAAATATTTTATCATTAATTTAATTGTATAAAAGTTCTGCTTCAATTCTTATCACATCGTCTACTAACAAACTCTCGTGCTAGTTACGCTGCAAGAAGAATATTAAGTTATCTAACTATCTGAAAAGATAGAATAGCAGCTACTCTATTGATATTTATTGACTAATAATCATTTTCATCCTCTTTTGCCATAGTGTTTTTAATATTGTCAGGGTTGAAGCTTTTTCCATCTCGATTATTACTCTTATTGAACATCAGCTTAAGATATATTTTACTGCAGTTTAAAACATTTATGGGCTGGTAATGAACATAAGTAACATATGGATTAGATTTTTGAGCTATGAATCAAGTTTAAAAAATGCACGAATTAGCGTTTTCTGTCGGATTGCTCGAAATAGACACATTTTTCAACAACATCACTAGTATTTATTAAACGAGTGATATAGGCGGCACACCATAGTATCGAAGGATATCAATTGCTCCCCCTATGAGCACATATTCAGATAGTTGTCAGACGAATTTATATACAATCTTTGTAACTAAGTTAATATGGAAAAACAACACGAGAAAAACATGATATGAAAATACATGGATTGATTACATGTAAGTTTTGAAGCCGAAAAATTTATAATGGTTTTGTTGTCTTTTTAATAAATTTACTGCTACCACTAGAAAGTTTGAATTGTGCCACCCATGACTGTAATCTTACACTTGGGAAAATTTGATTAATAAAAGTAATTTTGTCAAAGTAGTATGAAAAAAATACTATTCAGCACTTCTCAAAGTCAGAAAACAAGTAGGAGACACAATAAGTAGTTTTAATTACTTTCTATAGTACTTTGCAGTACTTTATAAGAAAAAGTAACCAATATTACTTTTAAATTGTAATTACGCTATCTGTAACTGGCTCAATTTGTAAGGTAGTTCTAACTATACGTATATGTTTGAATACAAATTTTGTGAAGTACTTTGTATAGTAGAAAAAGTTTGAAAAGTTCGAATCTAGCCTTGGGAAATACAACATAGTAAATTTCATTCCAAAGAGTACTATATTCACCACTAAAAGTTAACAGGTAACATGAATCGAAAATCGATTCACTAAGCTCTAGACTGACAGAACTCATGCAAATATATGAACCGCTGACTTCGTCGGTCGTTTCCGTTACAGATCCTGAAATTTCCAAAAATGATGAGTGGATAAGTTCAATCGAAACAATAAATACAGAGGATGAATAAGTGGAAGTGGGGTGCAGATGAGAAGAAAATGAAAAATTTCCAAGAGTCATGAATAAAAAAACGCAACCAAAAATAAGCATGGAAGACACGTGCGAAGCAGTACCTGAACCATCACTTTGCTTTTGATCAAGCGAGGGGAGAGCGCTCAGCCTCGTAACTAGAGCTCGTCGAGTCCAAGACTTTTTGGACCGGACCCGATCAGTCCGAATTTTTCAGACCCTAACCCACCCGATTAAAAATGTTATACCCGAACCTGGACCCGGACCCAGACCTGGTACATCAAAAACTTTTGGACCCATACTAATTAGTGGTGATACTTTAACTTTAAAACTACTCTGGTGAAATTATTCAATTTAAAGTAGCGTATCTCACCTTGACGGTGTGAATGTGGCTGAGAATAAGAATACTGGCACTCACACCCCGAACCCTATAGGGTGCTCTATGATTATTTCTTGTTGCTTTTTTCATTTTTAGAAAGACCCAAAGGAAGCACAAAAGCGCATGTGAGATTCATTTCTTTTGCTTTTCTTTCTGTCTCGAGATATGAGATATAAAACGATATTGATGAGTCTTTGCGGTCAATAAGACTTCTCAGCTATATTTTAGTAGTGAGATACGTTAGTTTTTCTTACTATTCGACAGCGAATTAAATGGCTTCGTGATCTAGCCCAAGACGATTCTGTCCTATTTAGTGAAAGCAGTGTGGCAATAACAACAGTTCTTGTTGTTCCTTTGATCCCTTTCATCGTATTTGTACGTCATACAATTAAAGACATGACCCGACCAATGTGTGTACCCTTACAAGCATAGATGGATCCCCTAGTTGCGTGCGTACTGTAAATGAGTCTATTTGACCAAATTAAAGCACTAGGAACAAAAAAATTTAACCAAAAATAAACAGTTATATTTTCTTTTGAATTTTTTCATATGTTTCTCTATAATCAACGAGATCGGAATGAGTTGAAGGTAATTTAATTTGAGCAATATCAATCGCTTGTTGAACATTTTTCATTGCCAGGCTATATTGTCCTATAGACAAATATAATTTCGACAAATAATGATAGAGAACAGCTAAGTCAGGGTGATGTTTTGGTAGTTTCTTTTCACGTATATCCAAACCATTTTGAAAAAATATCAAATCTGTTGTATAATCTTTCATTTCACGACATGTTTCACCTAAATGCACATACTTTGTTGCACATTCCAAAGGATTACATTAAACATTTTCTTGAATATGCAGTGCTTTTCGATGAAATGAAAGCGCTTTTTCATAATCAGCCATTAAGCGATGAACATCACCAATGTCACTATATGTAATAGCTAGATTAGGATGTTTTTCTGGCAGTGACTGTTCATGAATGACAATACATTTTTCAAAATGATTCAGCGCCTTTGTGTAATCTTTCATAGCGCGATACACTCTTCCAAGACCACTAAATGCAGAAGAATAACTCGGGTGATTCGGAGGAAGTGATGCTTGGCATATAGGAAGTGTTTTTCTAGAAATTCAAGAGCTTTTGAGTAGTCACCCATCTTGTAATACACTGTACCAATGTTGCTGTAAGAAAGAGTCAAATGGGGATGATTCGATGGAAGAGCTTGATTCGTTATTTCAAGATTTTTTTGTAAAACTCAAATGCTTTCGAGTAGTCACCCATGTTACTATACACTTAACCGATGTTGTTGTGCGAAGTAGCCAAATTGGGATGATTGGGTGGAAGTGTTTTCTTGTCGATTTTAAATGTTTTTTCGTAATATTCAAGTGCTTTAGAGTAGTCGCCCATGCTGTTATACAGTACACCAAGGTCGTTGTAGGCGTCAGCCAATGAAGGATCATCTTCTTTGAGAGATTTTTGTTTGATTGCAAGGGATTGTTCATAAAATGAAGCGGCATCTTTGAATTGACCTTGATCATCTTTCAACCAACCAAGCATGTGATAGATATATGATCGATCACTATCACTCGAAGCGTTACTGAGTAATTGATTGTAGAGTATTTCAGCCTGATAGAAGTGATCCACGTTGAGCATCAATTGACCGATTCGATGCCATTCAGTGCCATCGATCTTCACTTTCATGTAGTCGATGAGGTCAGCCAATTGTGGATCATTATCATCGGTAAGTGTTAATTGTACTTCCCATACAAGATTATTCTGAGCCGATTGTTTAATGTCACCCACACGGAATACGGTGTTCATTGAGAACAGTATTTCTTCTTTTGTTTTAAAAGCACTGTCATGTTGAATGTTGGCAAATAGTGCTTTTGAAGTTGTAACTTGACTAAATCAATTGTCATGATGAAAAGAATACAAATAATTTCATTATCCAGGTGTGGTGGGATGTCAGCAAATGCCATAGGCACTTCTTGTTCTTCACTAGTCGATAAGAAAATGTTAAATGAGAGAAGTTCATCTTTTATATCAAGTAGGTGTTGAAAGTCTTGTTGGGTAAGTCCTTGACCACGATAAACGATCAGTGGATTCTTATATTCACTCAATTGTTCCTTTTGTAATTTTTCCAGGTGTCGATGAAGATTACGGATGAAAAAGCTCATTTTAATCACGGCTTCAGTATTGAATTCTCGCAGGGCACGATTGAGTATAGTGAAGAGAAAAATATCTTTCGTATACCACCAGATTGGTGATTGGTTGTGGTATTCCTTTTGAAAATTATTTAATTGAGATTCAGGGACTTTTTGTTGACGACCATAGGTCACTAGATTTTTCACGGATGTTGTATCATCACTATCGGCGATTTCCAATATGATTTCTTTGAACAATACCGAATAAATGAAGATCGGTTCCAATTGATCGAGTTTTTGTTGATCAGATGATGCCTCTACTGATATTATTCTCTTTGGAACGAAACTCATTGGTATTGCATTGTGATTACATCGACGAAGAACCTTTTTCAATGATTCCCAGACGGATTGGATTGAGATGAAAACACCTTCAATCTTTGACCATTCTTTTGCCCATTGTTCATGTCTTTCTTTATTGCCACAAACGATGTAAATAGTATGCAATTGTCGCATATTGTGCACTTTTGGCACGAGATCTTGACCTAAAAATCCCGTTACGATGAGAAAAACGTTTTCAAGACAGGTACCAAGAAACTCGATGCATTCGCCAGGTTTTTTGAAAATATTCACTTCGCTGATGACGTTATGTAGTTAGGGATGTAACAATACCATTTGGAGACGCCTAAAGATGACCAATTTTCATAATGGAGATCTACCAATATCAACCAATACTTTGTGTCACTTATAACCAACAAACTTGGCTCTACTTGATAGAAAAATAAAAAATACCAATACCAACAGAAAATGTCCCCAGTATTGGTGAGTATTGGNAAGTTTGTTGGTTATAAGTGACACAAAGTATTGGTTGATATTGGTAGATCTCCATTATGAAAATTGGCCATCTTTAGGTGTCTCCAAATGGTATTGTTACATCCCTATATGTAGTTCTGCGAGCTCCTTTTGAAAATCTTCATCTGATTCATCAATAGTCCCATCGACCCAAATGACCAAATAGTTTTGCGTCATACGTTGCTTTGGTGGACTGGTGCGTGATGGTGCTGTTGGACATGGAGCGACAGTCCTTCTTGATTTGGAAGATTTAGACTTGAATTGTTGCTTGCAGATCAGACAGAAGTCACCCTTTTTATTTCCATAGCGATTTGATACTGTTATTTTTCTTTCTGACTTTTCACGGACACAGAAGGTCACGAGTTTCATCTTGTTTCCATTGAAACTATGATCTTTAATAACAACAGAAAAGAAATCAACAACGTCCCTTTGAAAGTCTGTGGTGCAGTTTCTGTGGATGGATGTGGGAGTGGGTGTCAGTGTAGGTATTTACTTCACAACCAATCACCTACACATACAACACCACCTTCACTCTCACACCCTAGAACCCCATAGGTGAATTTTATTTTTGTAGGCCATTACCTCAGTCTAGGGTCAAGCGATCGACTCTCGATGAGCGTTACTTTTTTGTACTAGAATCCAGATGTAAGAGCATTGCTGAGTCAAGAAAGATTTTGGATATAAAGAAAGAAAATAGCGTTAATGCACATGTTAGAGAGTACTCCAACAAACCTTATTTATTTATTTAATTCTTATACTTTCTTGTTTCATTTTATGTGTTGTGTTTCTTATATGTGCAATCCAACTCGAGATGCATATACGTCAATCGTTCTTTTTCATTCATTCATTCATTCCTCTCTCTCTCTTCATATCTCTCTATTGTGTTTTCTTTCCTCCCGTGCTTGACGATGTACCCAGGTCGAAAAATCTGACATAAGATCTTATGAAATACATACAAGATCTTTGAATATGGGCGAAATCTTACAAGAATCTGACAAAAAATCGTAGTCTCTGAGATCTTATATCAAGTCGCACAGTCAGATTCTTGAAAGATCTTATTAATGTGTAAGATCTTTCAAGAATCTGACTTGCCGACTTGATATAAGATCTCAGAAACTACGACTTTTGTATGATTTTCGTATGATCTTGTAAGATCATACAAGATCAGATTCAGATTCTTATCAGATCTTAGTATCTGATTGTTTGTCCTGAGCAGTATAAATAGGAAAGAAAAGAATAATAAAACAGATAAGATCAGCAGTGTCACGTATCCAAAATTTTGGAGATGCCACCACATCTCCTGCGGGAGATGCCGCATCTCGCGCGAGAGATGTGGGTGTGGGTGTGGGGGATGCGCATCTCTAAAGGAGATCTTACATCTCCAGTGGTGAATGACCGGATCTCCCGACTGTGGGTGTCACGTCTCCAGCGGGAGACGCGGCATCTCCTGTGGGAGATGTGGTGGCATCTCCAAAATTTTGGATGTGTGACACCACTCGAAGCTTCTCAGATGCCCCTCTCGAATTTCGATGAGTGCTCCCTACAGATACTAGACAGTAGTGTAGTCAAAATTCTAAAAAAAATTGGATTCATATTGAAATATAGATGAGTTGCTAGATTTTTAAGACTGCAAAATGTTTGTTAAGTAAAAATATTCAACGCTCAGTTAATTAAAAGTTTCTCAGCGAAAAATATATTTGATAAGTTTTATAACTAAAAACTCTGTAAAAAAGTTTTTGTTAACTCAGTAAATCGAAATTATACTAAAAAATTCTATCACTAGGTAAAATTTATTATTCTAACTAACTTCGAATACAGGTAAAGTACGCGATTATCTGAGATAAGACGTATTTTCTTATAGTGGTGTAGCGTATATATTTCTTTCTTGCTTTATTTCTATCAATATTAAATTGTTGTCATGCCATATTTATATTCCACCTATGGTTTCTTTTTTCTGATGCCATACGTGAATATTTGCGCATTTGTTTTTATCATAGCAGTTGTATTGATTACAAAAGGGTTAGTAATTTTCAAGCTGAGTATACAAAAAAAGAGAGAAAAACTTTTCGGATCGTTTATCGCATTTTATATGAAGTAAATTCTTCATAACAGTGAACAAGTTATACAGTGGCGGCGGAGCCACTGAGACCCATGAGGCTTGAGCCTCACCTAGATTTCACAGGATGAGGCTCAATCTCACTTGTTTTTGTACTGAATATTGCTATTTTTTATTCTTTCATCAAAGAAGCGGCAAAGAAAAGTATTTTTTGGTATTTTCAAATCCTTTTTTTATACTGACCATTTTTATTTTTTGTGAAGTTCAATAAAACGAAGACTTATTTTCTGATTGATGCTTACATAAAATTCTACGATAGAAAAAAAAAGATGAGTCTCACCTAGCTTAATGACGCTCGGCTGTCCCTGAAGTTATAGCAGTTATAATAGAGAGAGAGAGAGAGAGAGAAAAGGAAAGACAGAAAGAAAAACGTCGGCGAACAAAATAAAAAAGAATAAAACCTGAGAACATGCAAGAAAAATAAGACCGTAATCGAGCATAATTTTACATTGTTTCGTCAACAAAGCAAAAATAAAAACCAATAGTAATAAAAGACGTTTCTGGTTATGATATTTTAAACCTTATATTTTATTGCTGATCTATATATTTTTAAACAAATCGTTGTAAATCTGACGAAGATGTTTTGAAATAATCCTTTTGATTTTCATGAACATCTAAGAGAGAAAAAACATCTAAACTCGTGTGATGTGGGTGTGTAGAAAAACTACTCTCACACCCACACCCACACCCTCGGTATACAAGGTCAAGTGTACGATTGTATTTTCTCTGTCATTATACCGTGGACGTGTTAATTGATCGAAAGTAGCAATGTAAAATGACTGATGATTCTTCGGTTATTATTTTATCCTTTTCTTTATAATTCTTGCCAGTCGATAAAGTCTTCCATGCATATGTTGGAGGCGAAATTGGGTTTCCAGGTTTGACTTGAAAAAATGATAAATTCAAACAATTGAAATAGTAAAAATTGTATTACTAATAACGGATGGTCCATAAATAATGACTCATTTAGTATTTTGACTATAACTTTTTTTGCTTTTCGATCTTTAGAGCTGGTTATTTTTCTAAAAGATGCGGTGTTAAATTCTCTACAAAACTATAAATGAAGATTATCCGATACATTAAAATTACTCAACTTTTAAAATAGACGTACTTGATGATAACAAAAGAGTTGCAAACACTTGCCATTCATTATAGGACATCCTTTAGCTTGGTAAGTTGGGTATCAGATAATCTTTGTTTAAGTTTTTTTCTTAACTCAATACAGAAGTATGTTCGATTATGGTTTTGTAGAGAATTTGATGCCGCATCTTTTAGAAAAACAACCAGTTCTAAGGACTAAAAGGGAAAAAAGTATAGTCAAAATACTAAAAGGATCATTCTTTATGGCTCACCCATTACTTTAATTAATTTTACTTTTTACATTTTCTAGATTGTTTTGGGTGTCTAACATGCAATGCAAAAATTTGGGATAAGAGCAATGTCTGAACTACAAATTTTATATCCGAAAGATTTTTTTAGAATGAATCTGAAACAGTAAAAGTCAAAAACCAACATCACTGAAAAAATTTCTCGCAATATTTTGTATTATTTATATGTCTCAATTATTTTTTGTTTCATAGGAAAATGTAGCGCATCAAAATACCTATCGATATCAATTTTGGTAGATTTTTCGGATCTAGTTTCAACTCTTTATAATGAAATTGCCAGAATGGTTTTTATAGGTGTTGATTTTTGACTTTTCCTCTGTTTCAGATTGATTGTGGAAACATGTTATTCTCAGGAAATCCTGTATTCTAAAATTAGTGAAGCATATATTTGCAGAAATGTCCAAACAAGACGGATATAAAATACTTCTTTCATTGATGTAAATTATCCAAGGAGAAATGCGTTCGAGTGTCTATAATCGATTATCCGTAGACACTTGAAGGTAGGGGTGGACCATTTAATTTAATACGAGTTAATTAACGGTTTTAGTTAACGTCAATTTTAATTTAGCGTAAATGCACCACCCCTACTTGAAGGGTGTAAATGAGAAATTTCTTAACCAATCAGAACAACTTAAAATATTTTGCATAAGCGCACGGATCGTCTTAACTACAAACCTCATGTATCTTAATTTTTTAGAGCGTATATTAATAGCATAATATAAGAACATAGAAAATATGTTGCATTCCAATGAATCGCTTCTCGCAGTTGTTGTCAAGATGATTCATCATTTTCCCAACACCTTAAAATAATAATCATTGGTTCAAATTAATTCAACTTAAAAAAAAGAAAAGAATTACAAGCTAGATAGAAGATGCCTTGAAGAACGCGCAGCATTTTTGGATGCATTAAACATTGTTGTGCAGGAAACAGAAAAAAATTATTTCTATGTAAAACCATTCTTTTAATTGACAAAGAAACCCTTAGAGTTCATTTTGTTTTAGGAGTAAAATAAATGTCATATCCTTCACATTAGAATGTGTAAATCGATAAAAAGTCATTTTTTTAAAACACCATCGTCATTGGTATCTAACTAGTTCGATTTCATCTTTTTCTCATAATATTATCGAGAAAGAAAATTACGACACTTAGTCTTACACATGCAGCATGCGAAAGAAATAAAGGGCATCCTGTAGAAAAACAACAAAGTGAGATAATTATTCTAGAAAAATACAGCTTGGTAAGTCGTATAGCGCACTTTTGTTCTTAACTAGCAGATTTGTCACTAATAAAATTGAATTGACTTTTATTTTATTGAAATTGCTTATCTTCATGTTTGAATCACAAACTGCAGTTCTCTCAATCGAAATTTCTTCATTTAGCATTACTCTAGCAATTAACGGCTCGTATGATACTTCGATTTCTTTACAAACATTATCTATAACAACAGATTGTAGTTTTATAAGTACTTTAGAGTGTAGATATAGTTGAAGAGGTCAGCACACAACCACATCTGTAGTAACAAGAAAAAAGTCATTATTTTCAATAAAGTTAGTTTCATGTTATATTGACAGATTCACTAAACACCTGAAAATTTTGTGAGGCAGCAGCAACATGATTATTAAACATTTATAATATTCATAATATTCATGGTAATCATAAAATATACAAATGGAATTGCGGGAAAATTAGTTATTTTCATAAAACAACATTTTTATGTGATGTAGACGATGTAATGTTTATTAAAATAAATTAGGCATATTAAATAAATTGCAATTTGTAACGATCAACAAGACTCTGTTGAGTTGATGTATTAAGACAAACTGGATAGAGGTGTAGTAGCTTACAGCCACTCACGGCAATGATGTTTATTCGCTTCTTCACATATCCAGAGTGTAACAACTAAACTGGAGAGTGTCGCCTATGCCCGTCGACATGATGGTGTATTGTGTCATCTGACATCTCTAGTCGTGTCCCAACTTCATACATGACACACGTATATATAGGAGAGAGATAGAAGAGAGACAAGAAAGAGCTATATAAGAACAATGGAAAGAGAACAGAAAGAGAAGGAAGGAGAATCATCGAAGCGTGCCATCAATATCGGCACACAATTCATCGATTACGAGGCCAGTTTAATTATTATCGATTATGAAAGAACGTATTATGATTTTCAAAACGTGAACAGGTGTTAAACTTAACTCTTTTTCTATGCTATTCGCATATTTTGAGGGTGTGCGTGAGCATGGGTGTAAGAGTAGTTTTTCAACACATTCACACCCTCACCCTTCTATGAAGCTTTCTGCTTTTTTTGTACAATGTTTTGCTATATAAACAAAATCAATATAAAGTAGCGGATAAAAGTTTCTAGCTGCCTATAACTTTTTCTTTCTTAACTCCATGGGACTACTACTTCGCGTGCCAGTCCGTCCGTCCCCTACTATCAAGTATGACTCATATCATGGGCGGCCGCTCCGTCTAGCTTCCCAATTGATGATGCGGTCATGGAACAGTCGTTTGACCATATAAAAATTGAAATTTTTCTTGAGTTATAAATAGGTTAAAAATCAGCGAAAAAATGCTGAAATTTTAGAAAAAGAAACTTTTAGAGGAAATGGTTTCAAATATGAAATATCTTAGGAACACATGTGAAACAAATTCCTTATAATGAATCTTTTTAAAGAAAACCTCACAACGAATGATTAAAATAACATGCTTTGAACACGTTTTGTGCGCATCTGACAGAAAAACATATGAAATTTTGGTTTTTGTTGTCGAAAATAGAGTTAACAAAGAAGATTTTTAAAAACTTTCAACCGGTGAAATTCCGGTCCCTACTGACTGGATTGACTTTCTCAGTCAGTTCAACCGGAACCAGTTTACCGGACCGGTTGAAGCCCTGTGGTAAACTCTTCGTTTGATAACAGATGCTCCAGGTTACACGTTTAAACCTTTTTTCGTACTTTCGTTTAGACCTACGACAGTTCCATATTAGTTCCGATCTTCGGAACTGTCCCAAAAGTTCTTTGATCGGAACTGATCTGTGCCAAACAGTTCCTCGGTGGGAACTGAACTGCACAAACAGTTCTTTGATCGGAACTGAACTGTGACATACAGTTCTTTGATCGGAACTGAGGATTCACCAAAGCATAAGCTTTTGATTTTTAGGTTTTGTTTTTGAAGGTTTTGTCATTTCTGAGTCTTGAAAGGAAGAACATACACAATCGAAATTGCTCCTCGGTTTGTGTGCGCTGTTTGGTCGAAAATTCAATGTTTTTTTCTTCAGCCACAAACGATTTTTGAGCTTTTTCTCGAAACTCCAACAGGTTTTCGAGACCGAAGAACTGCAATCTGATCTCCACTTCCCTCAAAACCCGATTGGTTAGCCAAGCACCAATCAGAAGCGAGTTTTTGAGAAAATGTCTCTTGATAGATAATTCGATGTGAGAACTTCGAATTTGTGTTATTAGCGGCGAAATCTTATTGGTCTCCGAGGAACCAATCGAAAGCGAGTTTTCGGAGAAATGGTTTCAAAGTGAAAACTCTGTATCGAAATTCGAATCTGAGATGCATTTTTCTCGAAGCGCTACTGGTCGGTCAGAAAGCAATTCCGATCTCAATTTGTGAAAAAATAAGGTCAGATTAGTGTTCCCCAACTAGAATTCCCCATAGAAAAGCAATTTTCAGAAAGTTGGATTTCCGATGGATCCTGGCCACCCAATAGGATATCGAGGCTAATGGAGCACTGATTCGAACTCACCGCCTCGAATTACCCGTTGAAAATCATGTGCAAAAAAAGGTGACTTCTGGTGGTTCCTAACCGACCAATAGGATTTCAAAGCTAATAAAGTGCAAATACGAACTCCCCTCCTCGAATTATTGCTTGTAAACTTTCCGCCAAAACTGGATTTCTATTGGTTCCTAAGCAACCAATAGAGTTGCAAGACTAATGAAACTTAATCCATGTCCAAGAAAACGGCGCGTAAACGATGTAAAACGTATAAAAACGGCGCCTTAATCCGTTAAACCAGATTATGGAAGCAAAATCGGGAGAAAACGGCGGTCGTTTTCTAGCGAAAAGACGGCCCGTACAACGGGTTGACGGATTACGCGAAATGAGGTGAAAATTAAGATCGCATTACCGCGTTTTACAGCCGTTTCATGTCTTTTAAGACGCAGTTTCAGACGGTCGGAATGATCGTCTTGAGAAATTGTTAGAACCACGCACCTCGAAATATGTGTAGGATGCAATTTTATGAAAAACTGGATTTTCATTGGCTTCTGGCTGGTCAATATGGTTTTGAGAAAAGTGCAGTGCGGTTTCGGGTTCCTTAGTGTGAAAAACCTATATCAATTTTGAAAGAAGTCACAAAAATCACTTCCATGACGCAGAAATTGGCATCCGATTTTCGACCAATAAGAGCATGGAAAAGCCGGCGAGCAATTTCCGTCGTCAATTTTCATCCTTTCAGGACTGAAAAAACTAAAACCTCAACACGAAAACTCCAAAAGCTGCTTTGGTTTTGATGCACAGCTGGAGCTTATAAGGGCGAAGCAGGAAACTCCATGACTCCGCCTGACTCCATAAAAAGGGGGTCACTCATTTCTCTGTTGACAACATAACTCACTACCCGGAAGCAGAATTCCCAGAACAGAACACTAGTACTCAGTACCCGGAAGTAGAATTCCCAGAGCAGAACAAATAGCTTAGCTTTCAGAATACCACTCCCGGATACTGAGTTATATTGTTCTGTAATGGGAATTATTTGTGGACAATTTCTAACAAAGAACGAAACTAGTAACTATTTTATGCGATGGTACATAGGATAGAAAAAAAGTAAGAACGCATCAGTTTTGCATTTTCTATAATGATTTTCTGAATATCAGCAAGAATTTCACGAAATTTCCTGCGACTCCAAGAGACTCCGGGTGACTCCTCGTGTTTACGTATGACTCCATGTGACTTTATATCATTCTGTATAGCCTCAGGTGATTCCATGTGGTTCCGTTTGATTTCATGTCACTTCATGTGACTCCATGTGATTGGAGTCTGCGATTTTCCCCATTGAGAGCTTAGCATTCTATTAAATGCATAAGTTGTCGAAAAAGAACTGTTCGGTTGACACAGTTCCGGGCCAAGAACTGTTCGGGTTGACACAGTTCCGGGCCAGGAACTGTTCCGTTGGACATAGTTCCGTGCCAGGAACTGTTCCGGTTGATACAGTTCTTGGGCAGGAACTGTTCCGGTGGATCTGGTTCCCGGCTAGGAACTGTTCGGAGGATCTGGTTCCCGACAAAGAACTGTGTATTGACTATAGTTCATGGAAAAGAACTATGTATTGGGTACAGTTCTTCGAAAAGATTCGGTTCAAAGAACCGAGAGCTGTCGTAGGTCTACTCTCGTTATTGCAATAATTACATACGTATAGATTCATAATTCGCTTTGATTTTCAAGCTTTTTAGTATACTTCATCATTCTATTAGATGAATTTCCATCGTTTCCCCTAACTAGTGGCCTGCGTTCCCTTGCTCGCCTTCAATTAGTATTAGAGTATATTGGTTGAAAATTTTTCACCATTAAAAATTCACTCTTCGACTGATTCCTTCATTCATTGTTCCTTTAACTCACATGATACTGCCTACGAATAGTGGTTTCTACTAACAGAAAAAAAAGAATACTGGTATATATCATTTTCTAGATTGATTCCGTCTAAAATAGTATTATATTATTTATTAAATCAATTTTAAAACTCTCTTATGTATAAGGACATTCATACAAAATTAGTTAAAGAAGGATCATCGGCGAACAGAAGTAGTGCATCAACATCAACAAACACCGAATTGAGAGTGTGAGTGTGGGTGTGCAGAATTGTAAGTGTGCGATTCGGCGTCACTCGATTTATTATTCGTTAGAATATCGCAACTCGCGCACAACCTCACAAGAAATATTACTTTTGAGAATAAACTATAAGATATGTGAAAATCGACAGCAAAACTTAATGTAAACATGGTCTTCCGTTAAATTGAGAATGCCTTGATGAACATTGTTATTTACACTGCGGCAATATTGAAGACTGAACTTTTATTTTCAGAAACTATTCTACATCCAACAGGTAGCTGACGAGTGGCCGCTATCCTCAACAAGGAAATTTGGAAGCGGTGATCACCGTCACCGCTATTGTGAATCTTCCTTTTCTTTTTCCGTCGTCCGTACTCCCAAAACCGGGTTCGGTGCAAGTTTCTGATACACACTTTCGCTAGAAGAGAGCTAAGGTGACATTGGTGCCGAATCGATTCTTTTCTCTCCGGATGGGTGACTAGAATATGAATAGAACTATAATATTAGTTTTTTGACATTAAATCAAATGATATTTTCTTCATTTCCAGGCGCTTGTAGATATTGCTCCAATTTACTTTCGATCGTGAGTAAAATCATATTTTGACAAGTGCAAAGAATATTGAAATGATAAATAAAAACATTTTGCATACATCATTACCAACAGTTGTTAATATTTCAAATCGTGATTCGTGTATATGTGAAGCTGGCCGTCTTTTTAATGCATGCGGTTCATCATGCGTCTTATCCGATTTATATTATCTTGAAGAAAGAGAAGAAAATAAATTACCATTTCCAGATTTTGTTGAAAAAGTGTTTTGTTGCCTTCGACAAGCCACACCAATACGTTATCAATGTTTAAAACTTATGACATGGCCATGGTTTGAACGTATAAGTATGCTTATTATTTTGCTTAATTGTATTACACTTGCTATGTATCAACCATGTGCATATAATACCGGTACATCGAGAAAATGTAATACAGTATTTTGTATTTCGCTACAAGCAACAGAATCTTTTATTTTTGCTTTTTTTACGATGGAAATGTGTATTAAAATGATAGCGATGGGAATATTTGGTAAAGGAGCGTATCTTGCTGAATCGTGGAATCGACTGGATTGTATTATTGTTCTGACCGGGTATGATCATATCAAATGAACTAAAAAGAAAAATTGATGGAAGATTTCACGAGTTTAACTATGAATATTGTCGTAGGTGATAAACATGTTTTTAGGCAAGATTTTAAAAGAATTTCTGCTTGTTTGGGAGCTTGCAGCGTAAAATCTATACATACAAAAAAGGCCCTCGGCGAGTGAGAAAGAATTGGTAAATCCTGTGAACGCTATCTTCCAAAAAAGGAGAAATATGGAGCGGATTTTTGTTTTCTCGTGAAAAATAAATCCTATGCAAATTTAGTTCGATTAGTACTCTGAGCAGAGTGTAATAAAATATGTCCTACAATTTCAAGCAAAAGATTGACTAAGCAATCAATCAGAATAAAAAATGAGGGTGTTGCCGTCCCTGGTTAACAAGAAATAGTCATATAGGAGTATAATGGGGCACTAGAAAATTCTTTTTTCTAAAATCTCTAGTTTGAGTTCAAACATTCTGTTATAATTCTTAGACATATTTAGGATTAGGTGCAAAATTTCAGACTTCTAAAATGTGCCAGAATATGTAGCGTGAAAAGCTCTAGAATTTGCTATGCAAAGCTGATGTTAATTGTTTACTTTTCGTTTCAAAATAAACAATATTTTGAGCGACTAATTCTTGACGCTACGAGAGAATTCTGCTTTTTTTTGAAAAGAAAAAGGGCAGAATTAAAATACACTGTTTTTCATGGTGCATCTATTGTTCTTTTAATAAAACGTATTTAGAGATCAAAATATAAAATTGAAAGTTCTGCTAGTTATGATGGGTCATCCGTTAGCAAGTCAGGTACACCTATCGTAAAAGGAATGACGGACCAGAACGTATTGAGAAATGTCAAAAAGCTTGAACACATGAAGAGTAAAATCCTAGTAGAGTTGATCTTTTAAATATGGTCAAATGAGAATTGGGCGACTTGAAAAATAATCAAAGAGCATGAGGCGTACCCGCATCCACACCCCCTCACCCATTATCGGGTACTTTTTGTTAAATTACAGTTTGTGTAAAATGATTAAAAACCTAGTTTCGCCCAATTTTCCTTTTCTCAACAACATTAATTCTAATTAAAGCTTACTCTTGCGGTCTTCAAACTTTTCGATTTTTTTTTCGACATTAACCAGGCATATCACGAACCACAGCAACGTTTAAAATTCACATAATCCTGAATATGTCTAAGCATGATAACAGAATGCTTGAACTCAAAATAAGGCTTCTAGAAAAAAAACTTTTCTAGTACCCCATGTGAGCTGTAGAATGATTAATTTTTTTGTTTAAAATACTGATGCCACAATTTAGTTGACAAAAAGGAAGACATTTTACATAGCAACCTGTGAATCATTCTATGCTAATGAAACTGTATAGGGAGGATTTTGCAGTTGAAAGTCAGAGCTATCTTTTTGCTGAAGACAGAAGATACGTATCTAGAAAAATGAAAAAAAGTCACGTTTCGCTTTTGGAAATATTGGTTTTAAACATTAAAACAATGACGTTCCAACTGTCACTATTATTTTTATGTTAATAAATTTTCCTTTCTTCTTCGAAGGCTGACTTTTTTGCTAATATTTTTTCTCGTAATTAATTAGACAGAGCGACATAGAATATACGAAAGCTCATTTAAATGAGTAAGATCGATTAGTTTGCCTCCGAGAACTGGAGTGCTCAACTTCAATTGTGCTGATTGGCCGTTATAAGAAATTGTAAGCTATTTACGTTTAGATTAGTTGAATTGTTGATACCAGGTGATAATTTAAGTTTATCAGCTATTCGTACAGTTCGAGTCCTTCGTCCATTACGCACTATTAATCGTGTACCATCAATGCGTATGCTTGTTATGCTTCTACTCGATACATTACCTATGCTTGGCAATGTACTTCTTCTCTGTTTTTTCGTCTTTTTTATCTTTGGTATTGTTGGTGTACAATTATGGAAAGGTTTATTACGTAATCGTTGTTTTTTACAATTGAATACAACGATGACAGATAATTATGCATTCGAGTATGTTTATCGAAAATTCAATATTTCGTTTTTTAGTTTTCTTTTTAAGTGATTTTCCTTTTCAACCTTTTTATATTCCTTCTGACAAAGATTCATTTATTTGTTCTGATCCATCATCAAGTGGAATGAGAAAATGTTCACAAATTCCAAAATTAAATCGAAATAATATGACATGTGAACTTGATTTTCGTTCAATGAGTTCATCTTTAATAAATCAAACAATAAATGGATGTATTAATTGGAATCAATATTATCAATTATGTAAAATGTCTAACGAAAATCCATTTTTCGGATCGATTAGTTTCGATAATATTGCTGTCGCATGGCTTGCTATCTTTCAAGTTCGCTTTTTATTTATTCTTCTACTATTTCGATATTCAGTTTTTTTCTATTTGACCAGATAATTACTTTAGAAAATTGGACTATTATTATGTATTATTTACAAGATGCACATTCGTTTTGGGATTGGATTTATTTTGTATTTCTTATTATTTTTGGTTCATATGTTATGATGAATCTTTGTCTTGTTGCTATTTCTGGGCAATTTAGTGTAACAAAAAAGCGTGTCAGAGAAAAAATGTTAGCTGAACAAACACAACTCTCATCTTCAACAATTAATCAGCAAGATTCTTGTTGGGAACAAATAATTGAACATTTTCGACAATTACCGAAACGCGTCTATCAACGATTCAGAATATTCTGGAAAAATGATCAAAAAAAATGTGATAAAGTAAATATGATAAAACTATAAAATCAATTTATAATAAAATGCATTGCAAAAGAAAGGAAAAAAAGTATCGACTATACTGTTAGACGATATAACCGATTTCTAATCCACTCAGATGTTATTTTTCGATGAAAAGAACAATGTCTGAACTACACATTTAGTATCCGATATATGTTTTTAGGACGAATCTAAAACCGTTCTTGAAATTTCGCTATTACTTTCTATTTTTTTAACAATGAATGAGAATGGAAAAACTATGTTGAATAATGATTCTTGTAGCATAAAGAATGGTCTTTCCAATGGTGTATGCTTAATTGCTCCCCCCCCCTCAAAAATCTATTTCACCCCAGGAACGTCCAAATTAGATGAAACTTTCAGGATATGTTGGGGTTGGAAACAGAAGGCTATCATGAAAATTTCAGGGGGATGTGAACCAAAAAGGGGTCAAAATTGACTCATTTGGGATACGAAATTTCTCGATCTTGGTTCGATCAATATTGTATTGTGACCTAACAAAGGCTTAATTTAAAAAGAGGCTTCCGTGTGCCCTGCGCCTTGCGATACTCTTTCAAATACAAAAAAAGAATTTTAATATATTGAACGAACCGGGAAGGAGAACTTTGGCATCCCTTTTTGAGAAAGTGGACACTGAGAAAAAGCGAAAATCGACTTTTTCAGGAATGGCCTTACAGAAAACCTCGAGATTTTCAGTCAAAAAAGGATTTTTGAATAAAAACCTTTAGCATTTCTGAAAGAGCGGAAGACGGGCTATCTGCTCATGTACGTATCTCAATTTCGGAACTTTTGGCGAAAATCGACTTTTTAAAGGAGACTGAAAATGTCGGCTGTTCTCATTATATGAACGTTTTGCATTCATTTTTTGTTTAGATTCTAAAATTTTACATATTTCGAGTAAATAGCGCAAAAAATTGAGTTTATGAACGACTATTGGAGATAATGGCTGATACTTTTGTAGACTGACGGTTCTTATTAAAAAGTCGATTTTTACAAAAATTTTCAATCTTTGACTAAAGAGTGGAGAACGGATGTAATTGATGCGAACGCCGATTGCAGTTCAAACATTGCTCTTTCCCTCATTTGGACAGATTAGAAGTCGTCAACATGATTATAAACAGCGCTTATGATTTTCTCCATTTTCTTTTGCAACGCATGTTAGATGATCGGATTATGGATGGAAACTGATCATGACTAATCGAGTTTATTGAATTAAAAGTACATTGAGAACGCTATTGAAAAACTTTTCTTCAACTCAACTTTGATTAATCGTTTTTAAAATAACTGTTTGTTCAAAGGTTAAAGAAACAAGTCATCAAAAACTAACAGCAAAAGCAAATGTATTGCCTTCATCTAACGGCGATCTAGTCTCATCGACTTCATTAATTAATCTAAATCATCAATCACATTTTCAAGATCTTAAATCTCAATCAATATTAGCAGCGAACTCATTATCAAATTTGATTGGTTGTGCTACTGATACATGTGAAATTTCTTCAAGATCAAAAACTAATAATCAATTGATTGAAAATCATCAAGAAAAAAATAAAAATCTAGAATTTGAACAACCGGAGCAAGAAATAGAAATAAAGAATCGAACTGATAATTCTTATCAAGATAAAGTAGAAGAAAAATCAAAATCTCGTCAAAGTTGTTGCTGTTCATGTTTAGCAATAATAATAAAATTAATTTCACGTCTTGTTTCTAGTAAATATTTTGATCGTATTGTTTTCTTAGTTATTATTACAAATTCACTTTCAATGGCTATTGAACATCATGAACAACCACAATTATTAACAAAGATATTAGAATATAGCAATTATGTTTTTATAGCATTATTTACAATTGAAATGTTATTTAAAATAATTGCTAAAACATTTTGGAACTATATTAAAGACCCATTTAATATATTTGATAGTGGCATTGTTTTAATTAGTATTATTGAATTATATTGGACAAAAAACAGTGGATTATCTATTTTACGTACATTTAGATTATTACGTGTACTTAAACTTGCTCGATTTATGCCAACATTAAGACGGCAATTGGTGAGCTAGATTATTATTAGTTTAGAGAAGCTACCGGGATTTATGCAGATGAATTTTCAGTAAAATCATATCGACACTACTTCGCTAGAGACACTTGTAATAGAGTTTTTTTTACGATATCACACATAATAGGTATCATTAGCTTTCACGAAGGCACAGGCAAAATTTTACAGGTGTATTTTAATGATCATTGTTTGATACAACAATATGAACTCATTTGGATGTTTTCCGTACAATGTATCAGGAGAATTAAAAGCTGAAAAAATCACGCAGGGCAGTCAATATATCTCGTGTTACTTCTTGAAAAGGGCATGAACCCAAACTATGATTTTTCGTTCTGTTTCACCTTGAGAGTAAATTTTATTTGTCAATAGTTTTCTACCATCAGCTTGGCTCCCAGATATTTTCAAAAAAACAACACTAGGGTCTTCCAATCATATCTGCCTTTAGAAGCCCAATATATCCAATAATTGAAATAGTGTGGTTTTTTCAACTGTTAATTCTCTTGTTACATTGTACCGAAAAATTCACTGGCTTGTTAAAGCAATCATGAGATAATGATCGTTCAAATTCACATAAAAAATTTGAGCAATTCTCGCCCCCCCTCCCCCATCGACACTCTCTTAAATATCAATAAAATAATGCTAGAAATTTAGTCGAACGTTTTCTCGTCGTCAAATTTGATTAAAGATTTAGCTCTAATCAGGTAGTCGATAACGTGTTCAATGATTAATTTGATCAGCGCCCGAAACATTAGAAAATCCTGCTCTACTCTCACGTATACTTCTATAAAAGTGCATTTCGAACATCAAAAATTAAAACAAATCACTACTAGACAATTGAGTAATGTTCTCTTTTCACGAACACGCAGCTATACGATCGTTTTCATAACTAAATAAGAAATAAACAAACGTTTAATTTGATTTTATGAGGAAATTCTTATCATATGTTTGTATGATTCAGTACATTTCACAATCCAGATACTCGTGAAATAGTAATTAGGGTAAGGGAGGGTTTAAAAATGGGAGGAAAATCTGTAAAATGCTAAAAGTTAAAAGAATAATACTCATTGTTCGTTTATGTGTTTCATTGAAAGTATTGCAAAAGCTAAAAAACTATAACTTAAACAAATTACATTCGACGATTGGTTTTATTTTTTGATTTTTATGCGAAAATTCTTCTCATAATTTTAATAGTCAGATGTGATGAAAACGAATGCTTAATCTGCCAAAGGAAAGAATTAGTATTCCCATAATATTCGTTTGCGCAAATATTCATCTTTATCTAAGCTAATGATACGCTTCTCTATGAACGAATAACAATGCTGATATCCGAGGTAATATCCGCTACAATCGATGAAAACTACTTAAGCTTATGTTGATAATGGCGGAGCTGATTCACATTTTTCTTAGGTTAATCAATCCGATCCCTATTAACTATATATATATATATCAATTAAGTAGAAATTATTACATCCCAAACAAAAAATTCAAATACCAATATTTCGGAAATTGATGAAGCCTGAACACTAATTTTTTTCCTAATCAAAGTCGCAGATTAACTTGGTTTTTTTCTGAAAAAATGGGAGCCTGGAATTTCGGCCCAATATGAAATGAAGATAAGAATGAGAATGACCCAATTTTATGATAAAAACATTTTTTGAGGCCGAAAGTCCGGGCCGAAATTCATGTAACCCGCGCAGCCCCTGTAGAATCGCTAATTAAGCATATAAATTAGGAGATTAGAATCTGAACCAGTAACTGAAATAATAATTTAATGTAAATTTTTGTCTATTTTGATATAATCTAGATTGTCATGGTTAAAGCACTTGATAGTGCTGCAGCATTTTTATTGTTATTAATTCTCTTCATATTTATTTTCAGGTAAGTCTGTATAAAAAATACTTTTATTCTTTCAGTCACGGGTCTTCACTTTTTATACAGCGATTTTTTTGTTTTAATTTGAATAGCGTTCTTGGTATGCATTTATTCGGTGGTAAATTTTGCACACTTGAAGCGTTCAATACAACATCACGTGAAAAAATTGAAATGGAATGCCGTTGCTGTGCATGTATTGAATGGAACCTATTAAAAATTTCTACTGATCTCAAAGATTTAACATGTACTGAAGAGAGAGAAAACTTCAATTCACTTCTTTTTGCATTATTAACCGTATTTCAGGTAAGAATTTCGTTGTTAAATCGCATACAGATAAAACTATTTTCCTATTCGCGTTTGTTTCTTTTTATCACAACGAACGAAAAGGTGTAGAAACTCTCGCACAGACTAGATTAATAATCATTTTAATCCCATGTATATATATATATATATAAATTGCGCTAGTTTTCTGATATAAAATAGATACTCACACAAGAAGATTGGAATGAAATACTTTATAATGCAATGAAAAATACAAAACCATGGGCAGCATTGTATTTCATTGCGCTTATCGTAATTGTCAATTATATATTAGTCAATTTACTTGTTGCGATTGTTGTTGAAAATTTTCAAAATGAAGTAAATTAATTTTTCTTTAAATATTTTATCATTATTTTATTTGAATTAGACAGAAGAAAATAATAATCATAGCATAGATAAAGTAGGACAATCGAAAGTAATGAATATAAAATAAAACAAAATTTCTAATCTTTTTATTATCAGACACAAACAATAATCACAAATAATATTGAAATATCTGAGCATTTCAATAAATTGACAACTTTGAAACTTAATAATGATGGTGATACTCGACAACAAGATCCAATAACTGGTGATATACGATTCGAAATAACAACTCAAGAATCAAGAGTAAATATCTAGTATTACTTTCTCAGATAACTTGAATAAAGGGTGAGCGAAAAGTTGGGCGTGGGTGTGGGTCTGAGTGTGAAATACAAGAAGAACACCCACACCCTACACACCCTCGTATGATGTAATTCTCGTATTTCGACTATCAACCGTCGATTTTGGTGCAAAATAAACATGATATTCGGAATCAGCATAAAAAAACTGCATCGAATAGCTCATATGTTAACTAAATATTTTTTTCCACCGAAATTTGACGTTTCGAAGATAATTGCGCTGTGGTCTCCTATGGGTCGAATTTTGGTGGAAAAAATATTTAGTTAACATATGAGCTATTCGATGCAGTTTTTTGTGCTGATTCCGAATATCATGTTCATTTCGCACCAAAATCGACGGTTGATAGTCGAAATACGAGAATTATGTCATGCGAAAAATATCTTCGAGTTTGTAAATCTCCTCTGTAACTAGGGCTAGACTCATGAAAATGCAGAATAATATTCGTCTAGTCACAAGCAGCTATATGCCAAAGTTTGAGCTTTTTTGGATTTGTAATTAGAGGTATGCGGTTCCACAAAATCTGGAACCGAGAATCAAACCGGAACCGGTCTTTTAAAATTTCCCAGAATCGAAACCGGATCGGAACTGTAGAAAAAAATTACCAAGGAACCGCGGAACCGTTTATTCCATATGACCGTTGGCATCAACTTTTTTCAGCAGACAATTTTATAAGAAATGATGCGTAATGCATATCACACACGACCTCATGCTGTTGTTTAGATGGGAATATGAATCTTCTATTCAGCAGCATCTAAAAGCATGAACAATACCGCATCTATCCCCATTCGTAGCCAGAGTTCGATAATTAAACGGTTCCATGTAGTATTTTTGGAACCGCAGATCTCTATTTGTAATAAGCGAGAAAAGCCAATTTTTCTAAGAGGGCCCAAAACTTTTGGCTCACCCTTTAGTTAACACTTTTTATCGTTACGAAAATTCTAATTTATTTTAGAATACTCGATCATGTATAAGTCGAGTTTGTGGAGAACGAATATTTGAGTGTTTAAAGAAACGAGAAAATCATTCACTTTATCTTTTTTCACCTTCGAATAGGTAATTAATTCATATTTGATATTCATTCAAATATGATTTCATTTGTTTTGATAGACTACGAAAAGCATTTCAACGATTACTTGCGCAAAAATCATTTGATTATATAATTCTTTTCTTTATTGTTTTCAATTCTATAATACTTGCTATGGAACGTCCATCGATTTCTCCTGAAAGTTGTGTATGTCATCATTTAGTCTTTAATTTTCAATCAAAAATTGAAATTATATTGTAGGAACGAAAAATTTTGATTTATATAAATTATATATTTACATCTATTTTTACGATTGAAATGATGATTAAAGTTATTGCCCATGGGCTTATTATCGGACCTCGGACATATTTACATACTGGATGGAATAGTATGGATGGCTGTCTTGTAGTTATTTCAATTACTGATATTTTTATAATGATTCGAGGTAGTTTTACGCCATCCACAGAACAGAGTGCAACATCACATATGTTAAGCATGCTACGAGTTTTTCGTTTATTACGAACATTACGCGCAGTTACAGGTTGGAACATATATTTTTCCTTGACTGATTGCTTCATTATATCATTTCAGTTATCAATCGAGCACCTGGTCTTAAACTTGTCATGGATACTTTACTTTCATCATTGAAATCAATTGGCCATATAATTATTATTTGTTGCGTGTTCTTTATCATCTTTGGTATTCTTGGTGTTCAGGTAAAAGAACAATATGCAGATCGATAAGAACAATTTAAGCTTAGATCTGTTGTACTTGAGTTCGAGTATGGAATGAAGCGTTAAAATGAACAGAGCTGTCGCGAGGTGTACCCATGGAAAAATATTCCTTATAATGAACGTGAAAGAACGCATTTTCGAAAAAAATTAGAACAATCCTCCCTCCTCGTGGCAACTATACGGGACAGCGTTTTTAATAGAAATCTAAAATAGAATGTAAGCATGCACCCTAGTTTTTCGAGCATCGTGTAACTGTAGACTTTGTTTCCGGAATCAAAATCTACAACAAGCGAAAATGTTGATTTATTGAAATACAAGAAAACTTCTATTTAAAGTCACTTTTATGTTAATTCTGACGTTGATGAACACAAAAATGTTAAACTTACAAAAAGTAAAACGTTTTCAAAATACAAGGAAAAAACAGCAGCCGAAACGGCTCAATCAAATGTCTGTACGTTACCGTTTTTGTCATTTTGTTGCATTTATGGGGTTTATATTAAACATTGTAAAAGCCGGAAAACAATTCATTTTATAGCTAAAACTATGCTCGTCAAAATCCATATGAAACTCAATTTAAATACTGAGTTACCTATCTGATTCAGAGACCGAAATGAGACGAGGACGAGGAAAAAAAGTAACTTAGGTCGGGCCGGGTCACAGTGAAGTAGATTCTTTGAAAACTTCCCCGCTCTTCAATATCATGTTTCAAACTCGTATATGCATGGTACACTGGGTGTGGCTGTGTATGGTATTCAGATGACTGGCGAGAGCGCCACTCATACCCAGCTTAATGAAAAAGAGTCAAGGAAGATCGCGGAAATTCGAGGAGTGGCGGAGAGTAAAAAGTTCACCCCATCTCGCCCTCTGGTCTGATCTAATCAAATTTCTAATAGCCCTATCTCGCTGAAAATTTAGTAAAGCCTATCGAGAAAAATACTGTAGCGGAAATGAGTCTCGATTCGGTTTTGAAGAGCACACTCTTAGCTACAAATTGAGATATTTCTCAACTATCCACGCGGTCTCTAGTTCATCTACTATAAGCTTCGAAAAAAGTAACGCACACACGCGTTAGGCGCTTCGGCGGACAAGATATTCACTGATATTTTCATTTAACGACAGTCGTAAAAGACAACGTGTACATAGTGCACACTATGTGTAACTGTGAAGGACGAATCGGAACATTTGTTTATCGGAAACAAAATATATTCTTGGGAAAATCTAGTATTCCAACTCTCAGTATAAAATTTTCATTTTTTCTGATTTCTCGGATCACACGAACATGTAGATGCAGCATTTAGTTTTGTATCTTACTTATATAGTTGACTTCAATGCTATTTCCACTGTTAGTATTCATATACATTCAACTTCCCATGACAATTTGTGGCTTCATGTTTCTGAATTAGGAATGTTTGGTTTTTGATAGGACGAAGAAACCAGTCTTCACAATTCTTCGACCTTATTATTTAATTTTAAATCTTGTTTTTCAGCTCTTCAAAGGTAAATTCTACTATTGTGAAGGTCCTTTCGCTGATAATGTAACAACAAGACAACAATGTGAAGCGATGGCCGATCATCGATGGAAAAATCAACATTACAATTTTGATAATTTGTTTCACGTATGTTATCCAATAAACTTTTTTTTTATTAAGATCATTTAAAAAAATGCTTCCTTAGGCTCTACTAACACTATTTGTGTTGTCATCAAAAGATGGTTGGGTTCAAATAATGCATAATGGTATTGATGCTGTTAATGTTGATATGCAACCGATTAAGAATTATAGTGAAGCAAACTTAATTTATTTCATATCATTTATTTCAATTGTTGGTTTTTTCGTTCTGAGTATGTTTGTTGGTGTTGTCGTTGAAAGTTTTCAGGATTGTCAAACCCAACAAGAACTTGAAAAACAAGCAAAACGTGTAAAAGACTTTGGACTTGAACAACATCTTACAGATGATCTACCATATCATGCAAATTTTTTACCGTGGCGTAAATTTTTACATGACCTATGTATCAATAAATATTTTGATTTAACAATTGGTGGCATTATTGTTGTTAATGTATTTACAATGTCACTTGAATTTTATCCTTCATCGCCTGTAAAGAAAAACGAAAAAGACTCATTGTTTGTTTATATTGTCAATGTATTTTGTTTTTAGAGGTTAGAAAATTTTCCTGAATATTGTAATTATGTATTTACTGTTATATTTTTACTTGAATTTATATGGAAAATTGTTGCACTTGGACCATTGCGTTATTTTAAAGATAAGTCAGGAAAATATAAATTTGTTTATTTAATCTTTTGTTTTGTTTCAAAGATGGTATCAATTGGATGCATTTATTGTAATTTTATCAGCAGCAAGTATTATAATTGAAAAAGTTTTAAATGAAAATATTCTTCCAATAAATCCTACAATTATTCGTGTAATCAGAATATTGAGAATTGCACGAAGTAAAAGAATATAGAATAAAATGAATAAGAATTTTTCTTCTTTCTATTTCAGTATTTAAATTACTAAAAATCGCCAATGGCCTTCAAACTCTAATGCATACTGTTATGAAAGCTCTTCCACAAGTTGGAAATTTGGTAAATCAATTTATTTGATAAATTTATTTCATTGTCTCTTGTTCTTTGATATTAGAGCCTTCTATTCTTTCTTTTTGTCTTTATCTTTGCTACGCTTGGTGTTGAACTATTTGGGAAATTAGAATGTGATGATGAACAACCATGTACTAGTCTCAATAAACATGCAAATTTTAAAAATTTTGGCATAGCTCTTCTTACATTATTTCGTGTTGCGACAGGTGATAATTGGAGTGGTATTATGAAAGTAAGTGATTCGGTTTTTTTCTTTAATTAAAAATTTTTTTTGAAGGATACTATGCGTCCCAACGATTCATCAGCTCATGCAGGCAATCATCGCTTTTTGACAATAATTTCACCTCTTTATTTTATTGCTTTCGTTGTTATGACTCAGTTTGTACTTATCAATATTGTTATCGCTGTACTCCTGAAAAAACTTGAAGTAACTCATTAATGCTAAGCCAAAATGGTTCGATTGTTTTTTTTTGTTTTCGATTAGGATGCAACTACAATGATAGAGGAGGATGCCGCGCCAGATGAAGACATGAGACGACAATATGGACCTAATGTACAACACGATGGAGGTCATGTTGAAAAATTATTACTAGACGTAAATGCACTTCATGTAAAAGGAAAAATAACAAAGTTATAAAGAATATTAAATAAATGAAGAAACAGAGGATTTAAATCCGAGTGTTATGGGTACTTCAAAAAACAAGAATAATTCACGCGAGATTGATTTTGATCAAAGTTCTCCGCACAGAAAACTTTTTCTCCCTTATGATAAAACTACCAAGGATCGTTTCTGTGATCGAACAACGGGGCTTCAATTATCAATGTAGCACATTTCTTATCAATACCGGCCGTATACAGTGGTAGTCCTAAAAAACGGCGGTGTAGTGCCGATAGCGGTCAAATATTCCGGTTCCATTCATAAATAATTGTAGAAAGTATTTCCTGCTCAAGTTCGGGCTCTTATAAAAGTAGTTAAAAATTATGCAGAAAAAAAATTTTACAATTTATTTGAATAATAATAATTTTTATAGCACCAGGATCATTTACTTCTACACTATTGGATACTGATCAATGCTTACAGGAGAAATAGGAGTAAGTCAATATATTAGGAATGACATGGGTGACACCCATACCTAACAATGGATAGGTTGCTTAGTAATAAAACAAATTATAAACGAGTGGATTAACATCATGTTATGCGTGACTGTACGGAATATTAAGTCAAACTCTGGTATTGTTTTCTAAACATAATGCTATTTGAACAGTCATTAATGGTTAAAGATCACCAAAAAAGGAAATGAAGCAGTTAAAATTTCTTCAGATTCGACATTCTTTTTAAAGATTTCAGTTGAATCAATGATTGAAATCAAATTTCATCTTAAATTAATTATAAATACCTACTATTTAAATATCAAGATGCATCTTCTAATCGATCAGTAAAACTATTCTTTATTATTGTTCATTTATTAATGAAGAAATAAATTTCAATCGTTGCTAAAGAAATAGTTTTGAACATAAACAAGTTTATCATTATTTAAAGATTGACTTGAAAAGCAATAAATGAAGTGTCGCATATATATAAACATGAATACATGGGCGGATGTAGATGTCAGAAATATCCACCGCGATGCGGTAACGACGTAGGACACACTTTACAATACTATCGCGTCTGCGACTGACTATTTTCATAAGACAGTGTAAAAATGTCATGTATATGTACGGAATTCAAGTGTTCATAAGTGTAACATTTTGAGATTAGATAAATCTCATGGATTAGTACCGAAAGCTTTAACTTCATTGTTCAATAATAGAGAAGGTCTCAAGATCTTTTTAAGATCATCACAGGAGCGGTACGATAGTATTGAGTTTTAGTCGTAGCGCTGCACAATTTTCTCGTTTATATGACTGCTGCGTGACAGTGGCAGGTTTTCAACCGCGATAAATATTTTTGTTAGGTATGGATATAGGTGGAAATATTCTCCTGAATAACATTCACTCTCACATATATCCATATCTCCCCAAAATTTTGTTGGTTCTTGTTATTATACACCTGTGATGCAAGAATAATATGCCATTTGTTTTTTCCGTAAATCCGTTCTACATACATAAAAATCAATAGCATGAGCAAATATACCTTCAAAAAAAGTAGAGAACATCCTTTTTGAGTGTTATTCTACATATTTCACCTTTTTTTTCTTATCTCCCCTCACCTATCAGAGATATATGACCTTGGTATCGTTTTCTCTAAGATAAATCTGTATATATTTGTAGTTCGGAATAGAAATAAAATCTCTGGTGAATCTGGGGTGTGGGTGTGTAGAACACTTCATCCTCTAAACACCCACACCACCCCATAGTGAATATGATTGGATGCAATTCCAAATGAATCACGTACCGGAACATGAAATATTTAAAAAATCTACTTTTTACTTCAATATATTCAGACATAAATATTTCTTACTACCAATTTAAGTAAAAATTATATTCTTTGTATGATGAGTACATGTAAAAGTGTAACAACAGATGTTTCTGCATCACTTGATATTTAAATAACACTTCAGTTATAAAACTTACTTGCTCTTATAACGTTTATTAATGTGATAACGTTGTATTTTCGAATCTTTTCTGTTATAGTTAAAAGTTGTGTGATGATATGTTACTCTTATTCTTCTTCTTCGTGTTCATAATAACATTATGAACGTCCTTTTTCTTGCTCTTTTTCTTTTTCTTTTCCTTTTCTTCCTTTTTATATATCTCTCGTTCTTATTCTTTCTTTCCATTTTCACTTAACATTTAAATATTGTGAACCAGTATAAGGCGCATTACAAGTAAATGTTAGAACAACCTTCTGTATACCACGTTACACATTTGAAAGATATTTATTTATAAGAAAAGAGGAACCAATCCCATACTACTACATACTTGTCCAATCCCTTATCACACTCTTTTACAATAAATAGATATTTTTCTGTTACACTTTGTCATCAACAAAACTTAGTTTATTCAATTAAGTTCAGTTACCAAAATCGTGATAATATTCATAACCTCCTTCGGAGATAGGGACAGCTTCGATGGCACGTGGAACTTAATCCAGCAAGTTACTTGTTGCACTGTTCGTTCTCAATACTAAATACGATTATAAGTCAAGAAACGAGATTGAAATTATAATTTTTTTGCAAATAATTACCATTTCTCCATTTTGTTGTATTCGATCATTAATAGGTTTAATTGATGAAGCTATTTCGTGTTTTAGACTAGCAACGTTGTTTATTTGAAATTGACCTTCGTTATATAATCACGTGTTTCTGTGCGAGGCGTACGCTATCGCACTTTACTTACATACGTGCCGCACTTTTACCGTGTCATTACACAACGCATTTTGTCCTTTATAAAAACACATAAAAAATTTCTCCTCTCATTCTGTTGATCAACATGTCGTCGAGCAAAGAACGTGTGTTTGTGACTGCAGCAACTGGAAACATTGGTAGTGGTGTTGTTCGTGGTCTCATCAAAAGAGGAATTGATACGACAGCGTATATACGAGACGAACAGAAAGCCAAAGATCTATTCAAAGATGAGCTGAACACTGGTCATCTTACGGTTGTCGTTGGTACCTACTCGTCTGTCGATATATTTACAAAAGCGATTCAAGGACATACTCGTCTTTTTCTTCTCTTTGCTGCTTCTGGTACTAGACCAGCATCGATGAGTGAAATCAAAGGAACTTTTGCCAAGATTGCTTTCGAACAAGGTGTTCGTCAAATTGTCGATATCTCTTCAGCCTTTGTTAGCAGCTATGGTAGGAAAGGTATCATCGGGTATATGCATTTCGCAGCCGAAGAGAAGCTGTGGACACTTGCTGATGAAAATTCTGAAGAACGTTCACTGGTTGTGCTTCGTCCTGGATCTTTCATGTCCAATCATTTTATGGGCGATGTTCATCATATCAAAGACTCAAATAAAATTGTCTCTTGTGGATTGCCTTCGTCGACAATGACTTGGATCGACACAAAAGGTGAGTAAAAAGAACGAAAATTCACTGAACACCGAAAAGATATTGTCAATTGATCATTGACAAGAAGTTGAAAACAATTTTTTATGTCATTTGATCTCTAATATGAGACATATTTATATATTTTCTTTTTTCGTTGATAGATATCTCTGACTGTGCTGTGATCGTTTTGAGTGAATCAGTGGAGAAGCATGATCGTAATGTCTACGAAATGGGCAGCGAAACTCTGAGTAATGAACAACGAGCAGCTGTTTTCACCAAAGTGCTGGGTAAACCTATCATATATGAACAACAATCAATGGAAGACTTCTATAAGACACATATTAGTTTCGGCATGTCTCATTCATTCGTATACAATTTTGCACTGGCTTCTTCGAAAAACATCTGTGAGACTACCACTCCGGAAATAGCCCTTATTATCGGTCGACCGTTACGTACACTTGAACACTGGGTTAGAGAGAACATCAAATCATTTGAATAAAAACTTTTATGGCACTGCATTATTGATATTGTGTTATTTGAATCTCTATAAAGATAAAATTTCAGCTGCATCCATACATCAATCGCATAATAGACAGTTTTTAACAACTATTCCACTTAAGCCACGATCGATTCATAAGAACCGTGCTCAATTGAATATATGCGATATGCATATGATTTTGATGTCTTTTGCCGCAGGTCGTAAAAGAAATACTGAAGCCTCCATCTTTTACGAACGTTTAAATTACCCAGGTTGATCAAAGCGGACTCGTTTACGGTCTGATTATCGACGGTAAACGATGTTAAAACGGTATATTTACGGTAGTAAATAGGCTGTATTTGCCCGTAATACCTGGTACAGTAAGACGGCACCGTAAACGGGACTGAATTTTCATGGATTACGGCTGTTTGTGCTCCGTACTCTCATGATCGTACGGTCCGTATTACTGCACCAGATATTATGGCAAACTTTCGCCAGGAAAATAGTCGTAAAGTAACCATGAACGACCGTATACGGATCGTACTGTTCGACCTGGGTATAGATCTTTCAAAATTTCATTTGTTTGTTACTGCTTCTCCAGTTTTTAACCCCAACTTGTGCCTAATGTCTGACAAAGTTCGTCGCATAGCCACCTCTTTCATGATCAGCAATCATAGTTGTACTAATACTCATCATCATCGATTATCCATAAAATAGTGTTGCAATGTTAATGATATGTCGGTCTTGTCTCTATCGGGAAAACATGTCGTCTACATCACATTGTAGCTCCTTAAAAGCACTACAAAACGGTGTCTATGGTTTTCTTGTTCGAGTATAGTCAAGAAATCAGACAGGATCCCTATGTGAAAATTTACAAAAATGTTGAAAATTGACCAGGTCAATTTTTCACAGAACTACAAGAAAAAACGTTTTTTCTCAGGATGTGTCAAGACCTAGGAAAACAAACTGGGTAATTTTGTAGGCAAATGTCTAGCGGTTCTAATGAGAAATGATACTTGACTCTATATATTGATACAAAAAACTGGAAATGTTCACAAAACTGTCTATGGATACCAGAAGAACGTGTTTGAGTGGCCTTATTCAACGAATCCGTGTCGGATGACACTTCCAGTTGAAACCCAATCGAATAACATTTATAAAACTTAGTTTTCAATGGCACATTTAAAAATAATTCTTTAAGAAAATTACTTAAATATACGTAACAAATAACTTGAAAAGGACGGGAGTG
>OENM01000657.1:2752-22441 GCA_900239745.1 Rotaria magnacalcarata
GGGGGGGGGGCTTAAGAAGGCCATACTGAAAATTCACAGTAAGTTTCATTAATACTCACTTTTCACCACCACAATTCAGCCTTATTCAAAAATAAAGATACTCTCTCTAGTATATAGAACCTAGATAAACTTCGAGTTTATGTGTACATGCAAAATATCTATTTTACAAATGTGTTCATTTTTATTCTCAAATTAACAATAAAGACAAGATTTTAAGTATCGATTTATTTTTTGTGAAGTTATCGATGCGCTAACGGCGAGATAAAAATCAAAGATTAACTTGGAATTTTCACTACTCTACTTTACCTGGTAAAGTAAAGATAAAGTGCCACCCCTAATCATGCTATATGATGTAAGCCGAAAACAAATACGTTTCATTAAACTATTAAGATGTTATAATACTTTCTATGCTGTACTGTTTTCGAGTAATAATTTACTTATGCCTTTATGAGAGTAATCATTTATTTGACAATTAGAGCAAAAACATCTTTCTTTTTCACCGTCATACAACGCACGCTACATGAATATTCATATTTTTGCTTCTTTAAAATAATCGTAGGTTTTAATAATTTGTAAAAAATAATGATTTTAATTTTAATATATTATAATGCTGTCAAGCGATTTATTAGACTTAAGTAGTAGGTCATAAGTACGCCGATAACAGTACAGTAGGATTAATAACTGTGAGAGAGTTTATTTTTAAGATAATGGCAAAAAATCAAATATGAAATGAGTTTTTTTAGTATTATTATTATTGAATAAAAACAGATTAGATTTTGTATGTGACTTCGACATGCGTTGGGAAGGAATTTTTGAAAATAAGAATAATTCTACACCTTTATATCATACGAGGATGTTTTCATCGTAAACATTTGATTTTATGATGCATGAAATTTTCTTCTTTCACATAAAAGAATTTAACATTGTGTAACTCTTGTAAATAAAAAAAAAAATATGCTACGATCGCCGAGAGTCTACCGTAATATTCTCAAGCAAAACCATCAGAAGATTTTTCCTTCTTATTTTTGTAGCAATTCACAAGAAGCGAAAACAAACAACGATGAAAAAACAACATTGCTGCAAGACCAAGTACATCTCTACGATGTCAAACAAATCAATCAGCAACTGCACGTAAATAACAAAAAAGAAAACGTTAATAGTATATTCATTATCAAAACAATACATTTAACCATAAGTTTAGTAGGTCGAACACCATAAACTTTCTGTTCCTGGCCGATTCAAATTATCATCAACTCTTCAAGAAATCGTCAGCTTAATAAAATTGAAGTTAAAACAGTAATAAATCATAAAACGACTTATCTTAAAGTATTTGTTTTCTGTCTACAAGATTAAAAAGACAGTAACATATTAATAGAAACAATTGGCAAATAACTGAAGGTCAAATAAACTAAACCTGACGATCGTCTTTGTTTATACCATCGAAAGCTAGTAGCCAGCTTTTTCTGTCCTATAGATCGACCTATTCCTTTTACTCGATTACATTGAAATAAAGCGTCCAATAAGCATTCTTTCATTATACAACGTTGTGATTTTGTGTCGTGAAAACTGACGCGTATTTACATATACTTTTTAATGACTCAACAAGCATTTAAAACTTGAAATACCATGTTCTTCTATCGGAATAAACTAAGTATTGCCCAACAAAATAAGCGTATTTGACTGAAAAGCTTATGTTAACTCAACTAGAAAAAAACTAATTTTGTAGATCACGAAAAAAGAAATTGACTTGATCGTCATAGGAGAAAAATTTTATGAACATAAAAATCGTCGCTATTGGAGTGTCATTATTTTTTGAGAATTCTAAATAAATAAAAATACCAAATGAATTCAGTAATTCATTTTACTGAGCCAAAGCTCTGATAAGCATAATAACTTTTGTTTTCTTCTTATAGATTCTCCTACCCTTGAATCATATAAAAAAAATTAATTTTAATAGAATATCAATTTCATGTATCACATTTCTATGAATTCGTTATCAAATATGCATGTTAAATGGTTTCAACTTATAACAAGAGTGTTTGTGTTGTATACACAATTGAAAACTTCAATTATGCCATATGAAAACAAATTATATTTAAAATTTGAACAAAAAATTTTTATAAAAAAAAGTTCTTTAATTCGATTCGAAACACATTTTTTCTCATGTAACACAATGAAATCTATCCAATCATCGCAACAAAAAGAAGTACTGTTGCCACCTTAAAATTCTTCTGTATTGGTCCGTTTACCCTAAGGGCAACCTATAATTCGACTGTGAGTATTTTAGTTTAAGACAAAGATGTTAACAAAAAAAAACATTTTCATAGTTACCCGATATTTGACTTCAAAATTTTTCCGTAGATGACTTTAGTGAAACCTTATCCTATCCGTTAGTTTTCAATGAGAATGAAGATTCAATTATGTTAAAAGCCTTAAAACGAAATCAGAATTATTTAGCTTGCCTACTGCAAGATATACACCATGTAGAATACAGGAGTCTTGTATTATTCTTTATGTTATGTTTTCTTTTTATTACTGACATGATGAATGTGATCTTTTAAACAAAAGAAAAGAAAAGAGAAAGAAAAAAAAAACGAAGAATAATGTGTTTTTTTAAATGTGTAATTCGAGGCTGCGCGCACATAAAGAGTGACCAAAAGAAACAAACAAACAAAAAAAAGAAAAGAAAGAGAAGAAAGAAGATGACGATCAGCATCTGTAGTACAACAAATAAATAGTAAAGAAAGAAAGAAAGAAAAAAAAAGTGTTAGAGACCAAAAAGTGAGAATAGAATATATAAATGCGTGGTTGAAACTTCAAAAAAAACAAAAACAAACCAACATGTGAAAATATGATTGATGGAAGAAATGGATGCTGATTGTCAAAACAATCTATTTCGACTAAAGAGAAAGAAAAAGAAATGCGATCGACCACATATACACTGTTCACAGATCGACGCCCCCTTATCTTAGAAATAAACAATTCATCGAAAACTGTAATAGTTCGCTTTATATATATATATAAAGACAAAAGAAAAGAAAAATTCAAGATAGAAAGAATATAATAGGAACAGGCACTGTACACTGAAGAAAATATATACGTACAAGATTATTTTTTAGGAGCACGTGCCGACGATGATCGACCTGTATCTGTCCCGGTCTGTAATTGTTGTTTGGAATTATTCGATGTTGCTGGTGGCGGTGGCGGTGGCGGTGGCTGAGTTTGATGGTTATCTTTCGAAGTTCGTCGATACACACCTGAAATTAAAATAAATAATTATTGATTATTTTCGGAAGAGAAAAATAAAAAGGAAAATAAAACAAATCAAAGATTTCAAAGCGTAAAGCAAATCTAAGAAAAGAACGAGAGATATTTATTTAAAGCATTGTAGAAGATCAAATGCGTGTAAAGTAATGTTTATAAGTGCATAGAGTACAGTTGAAAGAGAGATCTCATTCACACATTAAGTATTGATAACGACTACCTCTCTCTCTTTCTCTCTAGTATATTTCTGTTTTTATTCTTCTCTAGTTTTTAATTATTTCATTCTGGATTTGGTTGTTGGTGGTTCAGACTCATCGAAGTCTAAAGAAAATAGAACATAACGATATTACATATATAGTTATTCATATCTTTTGTTAAAGATATATTAGATTTCTATGCTAGCAAAAAGGCAATCGGGAATCATAGAAGGAATAGGATAGAATAAATAATAATGATGATAGTCAAGCAGCAGCCGGTTCTTTTTTCCGAGACATGCGGCTCACTCTGCATTAGTCGACTAAACACATTTGAATTCGATGATGTTTTATTGAGATAATCATTATTTGTATTGGCATTTTTGCTATTACCATTGCGTGTTAAAAGTGATTTGTACAAAGTTCTATGGTTATTTTCATCGTCATCATCGATATAATTGTTTGCTATTTGAGCTTGATCATCGTTCATACTTATCGATTGATCTTGAATTGTTTGATCGATAGTCATAGCATTACTTTCTATTCTTATCATTTTAGATTTTAAGTTTTTAAAAAAATATAATAACGAACAAAAGAAAAATACGAATTTTTCTATCTGATTTATTAACTCACCTTGATTATTAGTACTTGTATACATTTGTTGTTGAGCATTACCACTGGCACTATATCCATTAGTATCAGGTTTATTGGCTGAACCGTCATTAACACTGTTCGCATCGAAGCGTTGACCGCTCTATAAGAAGAAAAATAATTTCGTAACGAATTCGTTATTTCTCCTTCAAAAGAACAAGAACATACAAATTTGAGCATATTCCAATCGAAGATGTAATCATAGGTAAAACCTTGTCGATGAAACAGATTACGAAATAATTGTCGTAAATATCTTTAAAAATAAATTTACGTCTTTTGAATTATTTCTATGATTTTACATACGAATAATCTGGTTTATCATCAAAACGTAATGAACGGCAATAAGACAAATATGTTGTGAATTCTACTGAAATGAAATAGACAAAGCACCGACCAGTTTGATCCGTTCAAAATAAAAATGGTTCTTACCAGGAAAGCCTTTACATAATTCTTCAATTGGTGTTGACATTTTCTTTTCACTGATACGTTCATATTTTTGACGTTTTGTTGCTGCTTTCAAACCTTGCCACTGAAAATATTTTAATTAAATTTATATTCAAACAAATTTCATTATTTATTTCAATCGTACCGGAAGACTGCCGCGATTAAAATACATGAGTACATAGCCAAGAGATTCCATATCATCTCGACGACTTTGTTCTAATAGCACAGAAGAAGAAAAAACATGGAATAAAAATTAGATAATTCAGTTAGCATAATCAATTTTTTCAAGTATGGAAATCGTTATAGGTTTTTATCGAAATATGTTCTTAAAAGAAGAAGGAAATCATAGCTCGATAGAGACGGCAATTTATTTTTTATACGAAATTGTTAGAGATTACTATATCTGTTATTGGTCTTTCGTCGTATAGACATTTATACATAACAATTAGCATGTAATGTTTATCGCATAAACAAAACAAAAAGAAAAAAAGAGAACTACATAGGTCGTAACCAGCTGCATCCAATTTACATTATATTTTCGAGAATTTAGCTTTCAACAGGAGGAGAAGAAAAAGAAATTCGAAGACAAACAAACCGATGCCAAGATGTGTATTGATCGAAGCATAACGTGCTGTGCCAGTTAAATTTTTATTTTCTCGATAGGGTATATGTTGATGTGTACGTGCATCGCGATATTTTTTTGCGAGACCAAAATCAATTATATAAACGAGATTGCCTTTACGGCCGATGCCCATTAAAAAGTTATCTAAATAGAATACCACAAATAGACTAATTAATTATTCTAGAGAAGAGAATTATTTACCAGGTTTAATATCTCGATGAATGAAATTTTTTGAATGAATAAAATCAACACGGCTAACCTAAAATTAATCAAAATTTCTATTTACATAAAAATGCATAATGAAAAATTTTACTAAAGGATACAACCAATGTATTAATACATGAAAGAAAAATTTCACCTTCGTGACTATCATATTGAATTATTTATTTCTCTATTTAATAAAACAATTAATATGCTTTTTTGCGTTCGTCAACTGTGAATTTAGAACAGATAGACACTAGGGATGATATTATCTTATATGAAACGAAGAAAAAAATAATTTCTCAAAAATAATTTAATTCAACTTTTGTTGATCTTCAAAATACTTATCTAACGAATGTAAAAAACTTAAACATCGTAGTATTATTTTCAAAGATTAAAATAATAGTTTGAAACGATTTGTTATACTTCTATCGAAGTCTCTCGTCTATGATGAGTTTAAATCTATTGATTATAGATCTTCTTGATGTTGTTCTATTATCTGATAGGAGTGACATACAGATGCGTCGTACCGGCGCGTTGACAAAAAAAAGATTAATAGTTCTGATAAGAAATGAAAATGATTTCGTGCGTCATTATTTGTTTTCGAATGCACAACTGACAAAAAACAAAATAACATTGAATCTTTTCTCATACCATTTGATCAGCTAGCAACAGCACAGTTTTTAATGAAAATTTTCTTGAACAAAAATTAAATAAATCTTCTAATGACGGGCCAAGTAGATCCATAACAAGAACATTATAATCTCCTTCGGCACCACACCATTTAATAACTGGTATTCCAACACCGCCTTGCATTAAACGATAGATTTTTGATTCAATATGTAATTGAGGGTGTTTCGTTCGTGAACTTTCAAGTTTAATAGCTACTTCTTCATTTGATGCTATGTTTGTTCCCAAATAAATATCACCAAACGAGCCCGAACCGATTTTTCGTCCGAGACGATATTTATGACCAACACGTAATTCCATTGTCGATGTGTTACAGAACAAAAAAAGCTAACGACTAATAATTTAATATTTACAGACAAATGTTCATCATTTATAAACAATGGCTGTGAAAGAGATATACTGAAAAAAATAATAATAAAATCTAAAATAAACAATTCAGATGATGCGTGGGTGCATTGAACCATCACCAAAGTTGCCCTCTGTCGTCTTTACAATTCTCTTCGTAAGGCAAGCAACAACATCAGTTGTTGCTTTCTTTATATATCTATGAAAAAAAGCCAATCAATAATAAGAAGCGCCACATATTCGATTAACTTTAACGATATGTGGCGCTGGATGTTTGTTTTATTTATTAGGAATAGAAGAAGAAGAAAAAAAAACATCATGACTAGATTAGTTACAACTGTAAATCAAAGATTTTAGTTTGCTTTATATTTCTAATTCTCGCCTGAATAATATGGACTTTGAAGAAATTCGGTTAATTGTCAGTAAAGCTATTGAACAGACTAAAACTCATCAAATTGATTTACTTATGAGATGGCTTGATGGAGTACTTTCCAAATATCGTGAATCAACTTTACGTAAGTTTTGCATGTAAAAGAAAGAGAAAAAAACTAACTGGTATAAATTTAATTGGGTACATGTAGACAATTATATAAATTTTTCATATAAGAGCAAAACAAATAAAGAGTTCACCTTGAATATGATCGATTTTTTTATGACGTAGTTTCTTCTATGTCAATGAATTATACAGGAAACAAAAACAAGTCTTTGCAAAGAATAAAAGATAAATATCGTTGGAATAGACATAAGAGGTTTTTAATTAGCAAAAGAATTTCTTTTGTCTGTTTGAAATTCAATTAATTTTTTTCAATATTCATTTTCGCAATAAAATAATTATCTATTACATAATAAACTTATTTTATTTTTTTTTGTAGCTTCGAATACAGTATCAGCTAAAATAAGTAATGATCAATGTTTTACATGTCCTTGTGGTCGTTCATTTTCGACCGAGATAACAATACGTGAAACCAGTCATGTCGAAAGCAGTTCTCCGCCGGGAACGCCACTGCTTTCAGTGAAAACTGATCTGAAAAATCAACAATATTCACATGAGTCAATATCAAAACGGCAACGCGGATTAATTGTTGACACACCTTCAACGACAGTAGCAACATTAAATTCATCATCATTAATTTCATCCTGGCCAACAGCAAATATTAAAAACTATGGCAATGGTCCAGGTTAGATTTTGTTTGTTTTTTCAAAATGAAACTCAGAAGATTTTGTTATTTTTTGTAGAAATAATGAATCATGAATCACATCGTACTGAAAGTGATATTGAGGTATCGAGTGATGAATCGAGATGTTTAGACGATATTGACGTTGTTCTATCACCGGACAAAGCTGGAATATCGAATTTCATTTATTCAAATGAGTTATGGACAACACCGTCTCTGTCGAGTGCTGCAAATAGTACTATAGCAAGTTCAACAAATAATCATGACGATGATAGATTTGAACATGCACAAATGATAACATTGAAACCAGTTAATAACGAACCTCTATCACCATCTCCTGCTCTTATTCACGATGGAGAGATGGGTAAAACAGTAGCAATTATTCATCGACGTCCAATGCTTGTAGCATTTACTGACCCGAGAGCTTGCTCACCGACAGGACCGACTCATTTCAAGTGTACTCAATGTCATGAAACGTTTGATAGTCTTTTACTAGGTCAAGATCATGCTAATCATGGCATGTGCACACCTGATGCAACCGCTAATGTATGTCATTGTAGTTTAATCTTTTAGAAAGATGATTATGACAATCCGAAGTGGCAAAAATCTTCGTTGAAGATATTTAATCTTTTTTTCTGACTACTTCATGAGCAACTGATTAGAATCTGAAGCAACTGAATACCATCAAAATGATACGGGTTTTATTTTGCGAGACATTTCGATTGAATTCAATATGATAAAACAGTCTTTAACCTGATATTCAGTATTGTAATGACGGAGAATTCGATGTTCTACAATAATCTTATATTTGAAGTTGGACTGTAAGGAAAAAATAAATAACCTCTATTTTGTGACAATCTTTCGATAAAACATATATTTAGTAACAGTAAAACTTATCGTTGATACCTTCTTACCTTAGACAACTTCATGAATGAAATCTCGAACTCAATATTGCTCTAGTGAACTTTCAATTTGATATTTGGGTTTTCATTTTTGCTAGTAAAATAATGAAATATATATTTTTTTCTTACTGCTCTAATAGCGTTTTCAGTAAATCAACTATAGCATCACTTCTACATAGGGATGTGCAGTGTCGATGTACTGACCACCGACTTGCACCGACGGTGTGCCCAGCGGAGCACCGACACTGTTCCCAAGTGGAGTACTGACTACACCGACAGTGTGCACAGTGGAACACCGATCACACTGTCACCCAAACACTGAAGATAGGGACACTGCCGGCGCCGACATCGATGTGCCAGTGTTTCATTGGTCATCAGTGTATGAGTGATCATCAGTGCAGTCGGTGTCAGTGACACTGATTGCAGTGTGACCGGTGTTCCACTGGGCACGCCGTCAGTGCAGTCGGTGCACCACTGAGCGCACTGTCGGTGTAGTCGGTAATCAGTTTTTCAGTATTTACACCGACACTGCATATCCCTACTTCTACAAATAATATGATATTTTTCTAATGTCAAATATTTTCACAGTGTTCTATATAAATAAACTTAGTTGTATGAGTATCATATTACTTTAAGAGAAACATTTTCCATGTGCACTAGTCAGATGCTTTCGCAATAACGAATATCATAAAAACTGAAGTATTGAATAAATATTTTTTCCTTGTAGTCAGATGCTTATCATACAGGCATGAATAGCACACATCAACATTTCAAAAAAAATCTTCATTAGCATTCGTTTAAATTCAATATCTTCACACATGATCGAGTTTGTTTAGCAGAACGCAAACATTTTCTCGATTAGCAATTTATCGCGCACAAGAAATACGCTGAATAAGGATCAAAGTTTGTAAGTTTATAGATACACATCACTATCAGTAGTAATGTTCATTGAAACCGACTCTTGTGAAACGAGTACATTCTGGTAGAATTGATGTTGGAATGAATGCTGTATCGGTGAGTCACTAAAAAATGTTTATATCGCTCGTTACTTCACGAAATACAATCTCCCGAAATTTTAGAAGTAGTAATTCGACCTCATATATATATATATATATATATATATAATATATACAGGCCTGCCAGAAATGGCTCCTTGCAGCCTATGACAGACATCACTATGGAAACATCATAGATTATGCCGGTAGACGTCCTAGCAACACCATTCTGTGTTCGTACTAGACATTGTTGTTATACGATGAGAAACCATATATCAACAATATTTCATTTTGATACATGATGACCTGTTAGTTTATTGATTTTTTTTCTGAAGTATTAAATAGAAACAATAGTGAAGAGATTTTTTTTCCCGAAATAGATCAAATAAAAATTGTTTCGTTTTCTTCATTAATAACAACCCCCACTCCATATTTTAGATTTAAGTCAACACGAGCTGCGCTAACAGCTATCCTATGGGATCATAAATATAGATAATCCTTTCGCTTATATTTATGTTTCATTAGCCTTTCGTGCACACTAAAATTGAATGACATATAATCTTCTGAAGAATACCAAAAAAAAACAATACATTTCGAAGTAGGATATTTTAGAAATTACAAGACGCGAAAATGTATCGAATTTCTCTAACAAAAATATTTATTTATGTAGGCACCGGAGAGTTCTGATTCTCAACAATCGCCTGCTGTTTCACCATTATTTGATGCTTTTCAAGATGAATTGGTACTGTAAAAATGCTATTGACTGTTGTTATTTCTATGCTATTTCGTTATTAGGACGAGGGAATCACTACTCGACTCGATACGAAAGCAGCATGTCCAATTTGTAAGGATACAAGATTTGTTTCTGTTTTGCTATTTATTGATTTTACAAAATTTTTCATTTAGGCAATAAAGTATTCAGCAGTGTTCATACAATGGTTCGTCATAAAACATCAATACATGATCGACAAGTTCGATATGGATGCAATATTTGTGGGCGTTTCTTTTTCCGTAAAGATAAATTAACATCACATATGGTCTATCATCAAGATTTTGACACATATGTATGTTGTTTTTGTTCAGTTGGTTGTAAATCTCGTATGTTAATGCGACAACATTTAAAACGAGAGTAAGCATTTTTCTTCCTAATAAATATTTTTTACTGAATATTAATTTATTTTAGTCATGTAATTTCAAGTGAAGACACGCGTCTAAATGATATACTTAGTCGATGCCAAGTAAAAAAATCACTTAATTTAGAAACCAATATGTCTGTTGCATATGGTGCTGATCGACAAATTACATCGTTAAAACGAAATATAAATACAATATCAACTGACAATGACATTAAACAAACGGTCACTATTAGTAGTAATTAATTTTGTTTTTGTAGATAATCAGCCGTTATACAGTGAGCGATGAAGTTTTTTCTTCTTATTATTCTTCATTTTGTTTTGTTTACTGTGTAGTCTTTAGATATCTGATCATCTATTTGCCGACTGTAAATTATTTATACATTTCCTGTTTCTTTCTTTTCTGTTTATATATTAAAAGAATTATTTAAAGAGAAAAAAACGAATCTGACTATAAAACAAAAACAAAACAATTAATCGCCATCAAATGTGATTTGTCCGGGTCCACCACTTTTCATATAACGACGATAGGCTTTATAGCGACCAGATTCACTAAGCTTTATCTTTTGTTCTTCTTCCTTTTCGGTTTTCCATTCGAGAAAATTCTCTTTTATCCAAACTTTTCTTTCCCATATTTGATGTTGTTCTTTTTCCGGCAAAGCTTCGTATTGTTCACGATTAATTCTTAAATATCGACAGATTAAATGGATTTTTTCATCGTCACCTAATTCATGTTTATTGATATGAAATTTATAAAACCACCGAACATGCCATTTTAACGATAAAAATATATAGTATGGAAAAAGTATTAATTGCAGCCACAGTACACGTGTAATGCCTAATAAAAATTAGAGACTATCGGTTAAGAACGTTCGAACTAAAAATCAAATATTAGAAGTTCGCTTCATGTGAATTTTCTTAATGAATGAGTTCTTACAACGTAAAATCTTACTTGTCTTTATAGACAAAATTTTTAACTTACTTGGCTTTTTATAGCCACCTTTAATATCAAGATTTTGTTCAACAATTCGCTTTAAAATAGCTTCTTCTTCTTGTTTACTGATTGCTTTTCGGCCACGATTTTTCTTCGATGACTCTCCACTATTATTTCCTAGCAGTCCTTCTTGTCGAGCTATTTCTTGTGCTTGTATACGATATTTCGGTACTGTTACCAGATAGTTGATTGCCGTATAATAATTGCTATGTTGACTAGACGAGAAAAGCAAATATTCGGCTTTATTTTTAAAATTGAAAAATTTCTTCAAATAAACCTGTAATATTGTATTGCGCTAATAACAGATATGAGAATAAACAAAACAATTCGAACATCCACTTTTGGTGCATATCGATGTCGATAATAATGATAATAATGTGAATAATATCTTTAAAATAAAAATTTCGTATTTGATCGATGAAAATCTTCAGCTAAGTAATTAACTTACTCATCTGGGTTATCTAGCATTCGATCGTAATCCGTTCGTGTTTCTTCATCTTTTAAAATTTCGTAAGCATTTGCAAATGCTCGAAATTTTTCTGTATATAACTGTTTATCGGTAGCAACTTTTGTCATATCAGGATGATATTTTCTAGCCAAAGCACGATAGGCTTTAACAATCTCTTGTTTACTAGCTGATCGAGTTACATTTAACAAATCATAACAATTCTCACTGCCACAATAAAGACCATTTATTAATGAATCAACATTGATAACAAATAGACTTAAGAAAAATATTAGATAAATATAAGAATTCATAATCGATCTGAAAAAAGAACATAAATTAATTACACATTATTCAAGACCTTTCGATGGTTCATCGAAAGCTTTTCGTGCTCGTTTTAACTCTTCATTCATAGATAAAAGTTCTTTCACACGCGCATATTTTCTAGGATCATGTCGAAGTAAATACAGAATATCATTGACTACCATACGGCCTTGTTTGTTACTGCCGATTTCAGTTGCTTTCAATGTCTAAGAAAAGAAAGAAAAAAACGAAACCAAACTATTTTCAAACCAAAGAACAAGATAGACGATTCTTTTTACCATATCAGTTATATATTGTACAACAAGGTCTTCGAGTAATTCAACCGATTCAGCATAAGGTTGTGGATCATCGCCGAAACCGTACATCATATTTCGAACTGAAGAAAAATGCGTTTCTTTGTTTGGAGAAAATAAAAATACAATTAACAGTAATTACGCTCTTTAGAAAATAGTCGTTTACGTGCATGGTTGTCACCACTTGTGCCACCTGAGGGCGATGGACGAGTAGACGGAGCATCATTCTATAGTTATAATTTATTTTTTAGTGGTTTTTTTACTAGTAAAAGTTTAATTACGCGTTTTTCACCAGACGCTTGATTGGCCATGTAGTATTTTGTTTTATTTATAAATTACTTTGATCGTCTGGTTTTTTTTCTGTTTAGCATATCGTGATTGACTGTACGGATTCATAAAAAGAAAAAACAAGCAATCGAATTGGACAATTATAGCAATATTGTCGCTTCTTGTCGAATACTGTGCCTTCGACTGACATCTCGCGAGAAGCAATAGCAGTTAGTTAGAAATATACAAACATTATCGATTATTTGAAAAGAGTTTCGAACGACTTACTTTCTTGCACGACGCAAAAAAAGATCAATTTCGTTTGGAACTCACTATGCTCATGAAATAGTAGAGTATTTGATTCCGACTCTGAATATTTGAAGATCAGAAATATTCCTATTTAAAGCATCCATCACCTCATAAAATTGACTCGAAACCGTGCATTATTTGAAGGTTTCTACTATCAGATACTCTGATAATTGTACAGTGTTTGATGCGGGATGCATAAGCGTATCTTCAATTATCTTTATTATTATGACGACGACACTAAATAGTTTTTATAAAAACCAATCTGAAGTATATCAATTTTTAAGGAAGAACATTATCTAAATTTCGGTTAAAAGTCATTAGAAAATTTTGAATGTTGATAGAATAATATCATACTTACTAAACTATCAACTGTATTTTCGAAGATAAGATTTATCCGAATTCAGTTTATAGTTTGGTTATTATTAGAGCATAAAACGAGTGACTGAACCGAATTAAATAAAGAAAATGACTCTATCGCTTCGTTACAACATTCTGATCGTCTACACATAGTGAAAATTTTACACGCAAAATAACGTCTACTTTTCAAACAAAATTAACCATGATTTTTCTACACTGAGCAGAGAATGCTAACTTTACAGATAGCTTGTAAGCAGAATCTTTTGAGGGATGTTGATGTAGGTGTTTCCTTCAGCTATATTTACATCGTATAATTTAATTTACCATATGATTATATTTCATTCAAAACTTAAGAAAGCCGATATAATGCGTTAAATTAGAGCTTATAATAAAAGAAATTATTTAAAAGTCAGCTATTAGAAAAAATAGGGGTGGAATGAAATTTTATAGTAATTATTTATTGAAAAACAATATTTAAAAAAATGAAAATAAGAAATTTAGTAATTTAAAAATACTTTTTCATACAATATTCACATAAGACAAAATATTTACAATCAATTACATTTTCGGTGTACAATCGATGGCCCCGATTCATCATATTCTTTTTTTGTTATCCACATTTTTTGAAATGTTGATAACGAACTAAGGATTGAACCACCAATCCATACGCTAAGTTCTCGTATAGGTGCAGTAACGATACGAATTCTTGTATTTGACGGAGCAAGTGCTGTCAGCTCCTTTCTTATTCGCTCCGAGAATCCAGGAAGCATAGTTGTTCCTTCAAATAATGGATAAGTATCAATAAACATTATAGTAAGCTTACCTCCGGATAAAAGACAGCTGCAATAAAGTGTTGATCGTAAGTCAATATCACATTTCATAATTGTATCATAAACCATGTTAGCTATACCAGATTCTCGCTGGCCAATTATTGATGGTGTGAACAGAGCCTCTGGGCATCGAAAACGTTCGTTACCAATCTTTATTTTTTGACCATCTGGTAATTCATAGTTCTTTTCGATATCTTTTGAATGCGATGCTTCCGACAATTCATCTTGAAAATCTAATGCAACATAACCAAGTTTTTCTTTCATATCTCGAACGATTTCACGTTGTGCTGTTGATGTAAACGAATAACCACGTTCAGTTAATAGTCGAGCCATCCAATCAGTCAAATCTCGTCCAGCTAGATCAAGACGATTTATTGCACGTGGTATAGAATATCCTATTGATTTCTTTTTTCATAACACAACAAAGTAAAAAGATCAAATTTACCTTCATTGATTGGCATTGTCTGTGAAACTCCATCACCACTCTCAAGAATTACACCGAATGTTCTACCCAAACTATAAAACGCAAGAATACCTTGATTTGCGACGTACGTAGCTACGTATAATGCGAAACAAATTTTCCTCTAATTTAAACTACATGAAGTTTAATTACCTGGCGCGTGAAATTGTTCGAAAAGAATTTGTATCATCTTTTCTCGGTTTCCCATTGGATTGAATGATGCTTCAGTAATCAAAATTGGATGTTCTTCTGGTGCAGTATGCAGCTCATTATAAAATGTATGATACCAAATTGTTTCCATATCATCCCAATTAGTAATAATGCCATGTTCAATTGGATAACGAATAGATAAAATTTCTTTACTTTTAATTGCTTTATCTCCAATAAATGAATTTCCTTGGCACGTTTCATGTATAGATTTTTCTTGACGTCGACGACCAACTACCGTAGGAAAGTTAACTCGAGGTTCGTCATCACCAGCAAAACCAGCTTTAATTTTACCAGATCCATTATCAATCACTATTGCAGAAAATTCATCATAGCAACTGAATTGCATTCGATATCGATCAGAACACTTGTTGTTATTGTGTTATTTCGATAATATACACCGGCGTCATTTTTCAACAACAGTTAGTTTTTTTGTTTTGACATGTGGTTGAATGGATATCCTTCTAACCAATCAAGGTAGATGTTGAATCTCTATAGCCATATAAGGTATTTTCTTTTCTGTTCGCACAAACTGAGTCATCTACTTTTTGCTTTGAATATTACTTCTAAAGATTTACTATAATGATTTTAACTTTTAGTCTCTCAGATCGATTTTCCTGAACTCCGACAAGATTTTAATTTCACTGGATCAAGACGGATGTTTGAGACCGTATTCCGGCTGCAGAATTTTCAGCTCTTTTCTAATGATCTACGGCCGCTTTAGCGCGAAAGAGCAGGAAATCAATCGAAAAGTATCGGAAAAAATCTAACAGATTCTCAGTCGGAGCCTGATCATACTTACAGATCTGGGTATGTGCATATAACATGAATCAAACAAAATTATCTCTATATTTTTATAATGTTGCTTCTCTTAAATGTTTTTATTATATTTGACTAAGGGGCCATCCAAATGTGAATTAGCGTTGGAGCTCTGTGATATTCACAAGTCTCCAATAGTTTCCAGATGAGATTCTTGCGCGTACAGTGCTCTCCGAAATCGCACTTGTCTCTCTATATGCTTCATTACCCGATGACTCATGCAAGGTGAGTGCACTCCTTAACACTAACATTTCAATGATCATTTGATGATTCCAAGACCAATGTCCAGGCAGTGCTGCAATTCATTTCTGTTTTCGGCATTCTTTGTAAAAGCAGTGGCGAATCCAGAAAATCTGTTAGGGAGTGGCACTCCTGGCCAAAAAACGGTTTTTCAAGTCTAGTTGAGACAGAACGACTATTTTCTGTTTCATTTCTGCTGGAGAAAATCAAAAAAGTTTCTTAAGGGGGTGGCGATGGTCGGGTAGCTTAACTGGTAGATCCGCCACTGTGTAAAAGGTACTAATAGATTCAAGCTAACGAAACACTCATGATGCGAGAAGAATAGTGTTTATACAGTTTCATCTTCTCTTACAAATAGATCATATATGAGCTCGATGGATGGATGATGAGGATTTTGTTTTTATGGTTGCTTACGAATCACCCCATGTCGTGCGAACCGGTCCAAAACCGTCGGTTAACCGCGGTTATTTTTTACAAAAAACGGTTAACCGCGGTTCCCTAAGCNTTAACCGTCGGTTTTTATGCTGGAAAGTCATAAAAATGGCTTAGGGAACCGCGGTTAACCGTTTTTTGTAAAAAATAACCGCGGTTAACCGACGGTTTTGGACCGGTTCGCACGACATGGGACAGGTAACAAACGACGACTTATTTCGTATCAGGTATTTATTATAGAATACAAAAGACTTCTCTCTGGTATCATAAGCATTTTCGATACACGATTGATGAACCGAAGTCATTGGTCACACAGTCACCTTAATTTCAGCAAAGACTACAGTCTTTGTTATAATTATAAAGCGATATCGCTAATGATACTATGCTTTATAAGACTAATAGACACAAAGATCTACCCAGGAGAATCATTCCGATAGTAGGATCCTATCGGATTCCGACAAGGGGCAGACAATGAATATACCGAATATCACTCAGGACAAACAATCAGATACTAAGATCTGATAAGAATCTGAATCTGAATCTGATCTTGCATGATCTTACAATCTGAATGAAATCTTACAAGCATCAGACAAAAGATCGTCGTCTCTGAAATCTTGCTTCAAGTCATACTGTATTTTCTTTGAAGATCGTACATGCAATTTTTTTTAATACAAATTTGTCGTGATATTTTAACGAGATATTAGTTTAAATAAAATATCACAATGGCATTTCTACGAGTAACAGAACCTTTCAAGAATCTTCTGATACGACTTAGCGTAAGAAATCAGAGCCGACGATTTTGCGTACGATTTATCGTGTGTTCTTATCAGATCAGATATGATCAAACGTACGATTCTTGTAAGATCTTGCCGTCTGGTTTCTCGCCCTGGGTGTGTTTCAATAAAACCGACGAAATCTTATGGGATTCCTGGGCACGGACCTACAGTAGGATCCTTGGTATCGGATCCGATGTCGGATTTTAACGGAATCCAACTCTATCGAATCACCCTTNGAATCGACAATAGGTCCGTGTCCAGGAATCCTATCGGATTTTGTCGGGGAGCCGGATCCCATAGGATTCGATAAGATCCGTTGTCGGATTCATTCACCTGGTTATGCCCATATTCTCAAGTCACCACTGTCTCCATCCAAAGAAATAGACATTTTCAACCGCAATCCATGATCACACCCTTTTTAATTTGATTACAAGTATTTGAGGAAAAAAGACAAATAGTTGCATCAATATAAAGATTTTTATCCCTTCTCTCTCATCAAGTGCTTGACTTTCAGGTAGCTATGTTTAATAACTAAAATAAATAATTCACTCTAGAATAAACTCTGAAAGAAAGATTTATAGATTTATATGGTATGAATAACATGCTATAAATGACATATACTGTCAAATGCTAAATACATGCAGCACTCATAAGGAAAGAAATATCATCATGAAATCTTCAAAAGAAAAGTGTCATACTAAACCTTTTCAAGGTTCTAGATTTCAGAAACATTTCGTGATGTATATTTTTTGTCCATTTTATCAAATTGAACTTGACCTCTGTTACAAAAAGAAATTTTTAAAACAGCAAGATTCGTAGGTTGAGAACCTTAAGACCGATATGAAACTTTTTAATCGAAAACTAAATTTATTCTGATATATACATATAAAATAACTCAGTATTTCGTTTTTATAGTAAAAAATCTTCTGATCCCTTCAAACATGACTTTACGTGAAGTAATTTATACGATTCCTTTTATTGAACGTGATCTTATTTTCGCGAACAGCTTACTAAAGATATTGAATGATTTAATAGGTATATATGCATCGGATTATTAACTGTTGGAAATTATTATTCTTGCTCTATATCGTATATGATTATAAGCTTCATTCTGAAAAGAAATACATAAGCAAAATAGCACGAAAAATAATGTGACATCAAAATAACGCACAGCTAGAGACAAAAAAAGCAATAAAAAGAAACTTTACATTTTATATTAAACTAGCGGAAGTACCCGGTGTTGCCCGGGAAAGTTCAATCTTAATATATGTAAGCAAAACTTCTATTGCGCTCGAGAACATGTAAGAAAACCCAATCAGTAGGGAGTAGACACGCATAAAATCCTATTTTCTGTCCCGGTTCTGGTTCTGACCCTTGAACGTATTTTAAGTCTCAGCCCCGGCTGTTCTCGCTCTCGATGGATATGAAATATATTGACAGTGAAGAATTGATCAGAAGTGAACGATTCTTCGTTCTTACACGTCTAGATCAAGAAGAGCTTGATGAAACTTATGAGTTCCGTCGACTTCTTATCTTGGCCAAGTATTTATGAGAGCACATATCTGTCTCGAACAGTCACGGTCCCGGTTGCGCTTGGTCAAGTTTTCGGTTCCGGAGCTGTCTAGTTGTGTTTCTAGTGGGGAACTCACATGGACAATCAATTATTCGACAGCGTTGCAAGAAAAAGCAGCTTTGATCGAAACTAAGCATAACGACACATCTAATTGATCTAGAACATCGCGATCACGATATCCATTGATCGGAAAAATTACAACGATATATTGTACTTTGTACTACTGGAATCACAATGAATTCCGATTGTTTGCAAAGAAAGACAGATGGAAAGATTTTATCGAGCAGATCCTTTAGCAACCAAAGGAGTCGATATCTATGACGAACAAATTTTGAGCCTCATACACTAGTTATTCGAAATCCCTGCCTCACACGACTCCAAGGAAACCAATTTCTCCAAAACTCGATTTGTATGTGACATGGATCACCCAGTAGATTCACGGGTGCTCTAGTATGGTATCGAGCTCAATAGACTTCCGATTTTCAATGCCCTTCCTACAATCATCCATGATATTCGTTTTCCCAAAAGCTCCAGTCCTATTGGTTTCGGGCTAACCAATCAGATTTCAAGGCGATTGGGCCCCATAGTCGAACTCAACATCTCTAAAAACCAGGGACGGCGCGAAGTAATAAAAGTATAGGGGGGGCTACTTGAAAACGGGAGGTTTCTTCAAAAATCGGAGGAAATTAATAAAAATCTCTTCTATTCTCTTCAAATCGGAGTAAAATTGAAACAAAAATTTACAAA
>OENM01000657.1:22447-35684 GCA_900239745.1 Rotaria magnacalcarata
GGGGGGGGGTCGAGACTTTTGGCCAGCACTGTATTTTGATGAAGATATTCCATCGTTACCGTATTCTTCGAAATGTCAGATTATTGATTTTCAATACTCAAAACGAGTTGAAATGTTTTTTTTTTAACTATGATCCTAACTACTTCTTTCAGCGCAAAGAGTTAAGGTAAAAATTGTAATTGAATTTTTCTATTAGTATTTTGAGACGAGAGTCAAACAGCGATGACCTTTACTGCCAATAAATATCATAAAAAAGCGAGCATCTTCGCAGTAATCAGCGAAGATTTCGAAGTCTACACAAAATATTCACCATACTTCATAAGACTCACGAAGTGCATAATATTATCCGGAATGAAAAGCGATTAGTCAATCACCAAGATTTTCCTTATTTAAACATAGAAAAACAGATATCTATTCTAATAACTTTGATTAATTATACTGATTTCAATTAATCATCAAGGTAAATATTCAATTACTCACATGTATTTTCATTTCTATCCGAATAGAATAGAATGTGGTATAAAATTTCATCGATCACATTTGACTTCTGTAGATGTAAAATCGACTGAAAGGTAATACGTTTACTCTTTGTTTTTATCTTTCTATTCGAATAGAATAAGTAAAGAATAATATCACTTAACGTTGCTCCTAGAAAGTAAAAATTTTAATTTTGAAAAAATTCATTAGTCTACAAATAAAAGGTAAAACTAATATTCATTCTTCTAATTGCTTAAACATAATGATATTTATGATCATTCATTCATTATTTGTCTATCACTTTTTTAGTTTCATATTTCATATTAAGAGGATTTGGAAAAGTTCAACGAGACAGTTTCAATGATATTTTCGTCACGAATGTTAATTTACTTGTTGATTGTATTATTGTTGCTAATTTATTATTGTGAAGCACAACACGAAATGCGCAAAGCGATAAAAACTAAAACTAACAGAAAAATTAACGAAGGAACACAAACAATTCAACGAGGAAAGCAAATCATTCGAGGTGCTAAGAATCAAGCACGAGCACCGTTTGATCAAGCAAATTCAAAAATAAATAAAAAATATCAAAATACACGAAGAAAAATACAAGCCATAGAAAACATTATAAAATCGTAATTTTTTCTTGTAATTAATTTTCAGTTTTATATCGTGTTGTAATTTGCTGAATTCTTATTGATCAATAATGTCGTAGATGTTCTTAATTACTTTACATAGATGAAATTTACGAAAGATTATCAATATATTCTACTCTCTTATATATTATTCTTATCTTATAGAGATATTGCTAGCAATTGATTTAACTTTAGAAAAAGAACACTTTTAATATCGAACAATTTTGTCTTTTTTAAGATCATAAAATAAATGACGAATGTTATTTGATTCATATTGATATGCATGCTATGTGATGATTTATTTTTAAAACAATGATGATTAATCTTAACTAAGCTACAAGATATAATTCATGAGTTGATATTATTATATTTGTTCATTTAGTTGAAGAAATGTTCATTGTATTTATTTTAAATAAATTTGTTAACATATCTCAATCGCCTTGGATTTATACAGAATTCTTTACTTTGCGAGAGAGAAAATTTTCAAACGGAATGAATTTTCTAATTTACCAAAATAATTGTTCACGCTCAAAAACTCGACGAAAATATCATCGACAAATTCTATCTCTTTGAATGTTAGTTTAAAACATAGGATTTTTTTCTGAGTATTTTTCTATTCAATTCAATGATCTGATTGAACATATGCTAAATATTTTCACAGAAAAATTAATCATGAACAGAATCAACCGAGCTAAATTAATTTATCTTCACGTTTTGTGTGATCGGTAAGATGATCAAAATTTTAATAAAGAAAAAGGAGTCTATTTCAAGTTTGCAAGAATTGAAAGATTAAATGAAATTAAACCATCAAATTCAGTTTTAATTAGAAATAAAACAAATAATAATTTCTTCAAATTTATCTTACCGAAAACAATGGAGTAGAAAAAGAACAATCTAAATTTTCATTCTTAGCAACAATTATAGTATGTTAAGGTAATCAATTAAAAAGTAAAAATAAAGTATAGAGTTGATTAGTTTGACCAAATTACATATATATATGTCGATTAATAAAAACACTCAATTGTCAAAAAATCGCATTGAAAAGCATCTATTCATATTCTTTAAGTTATTCTTGAGCTAAATATTGCTTTCTTTTAAAATCCTGATGTAATTATAATTTTGCAGATAATGATAATTATTGTATCTCGAGCTATCGATATTGAATGCACTTCGATATTGTTTTTGATTAAATTATCATAGAAGCCAGACAACACTAGGAATTTTCCAACAAATTAGAGTCAATATTCACAAGCAAACATGTTTTCATCAGCAAAATCTTTTATGAGAAAAATAATTCTAACAGTAAATTTTCAGAAGATCTTTGATAATTGTTATAGGATTCTATTGATTTCTTAAATATACAGTATAATAAATACTCCCCTGTTAAAATCTATAAATTCAAATAGTTTTTGTCCTACAGTACGCGAAGAAAAGTTATTTTTCTTTTTTAACAGAGTAAAATGAATGGTCTATATAATAATGTCGGTATAGGGTGAAGCGTTGCATCTGAAATTCTGATCTCACCAACTCAACTTCCACACGTAGATCAATAGTGAGGATTGTATTGTTCTTTTATAGTGTGCAGTTCATTTTCTTCGTCTATTACATTCGAAGCAACGTAGAAGAGTGTACAAATTGTTATGAGGATACGTTTTCTAGAGATACACTATATTATATTAATCTTGATAGGACATGTTTATAGTATCACATATTTAAAAATAGCAGCTTTAGAAGTTTGAGAAAACCATCTAATTTTAGTAAATTTTTGAGAACAAAAAGTTGTAAGAATAATAGATTTTAACAGGGGAGTATTTATTATACTGTATATTTAAGAAATCAATAGAATCCTATAACAATTATCAAAGATCTTCTGAAAATTTACTGTTAGAATTATTTTTCTCATAAAAGATTTTGCTGATGAAAACATGTTTGCTTGTGAATATTGACTCTAATTTGTTGGAAAATTCCTAGTGTTGTCTAGCTTCTATGATGATGTAATCAAAAAAATGTCTAAGTGCATTTAAAATCAGCATTCATCGAAGTTTGAAACAGAGTGAGAATGCATCACAACATAATAGTATTAATTAATGACAAAACAAACTCTGAGCAAATGTCTGCAAAAAAATGTAAGACTTCATATCTATTTCGGAGGGAATAATTGTTAATCAATTTTATAGCTTTATTATTTCAAGTAGCTCATTTTCTCTATTATTTATGACCTATCTTGAGATATGTTTGATGAGAAAATTTTCTGATTTATTAAATCTTAATTTGACAAGATAATTCGGAGAAAATTTTGTTCCGTTTCTTAATAGTATCTATACAGTGCCAAGCAGACTATGTATGATTCTTTGTATGAAAATTACGTATAATTCCGAATAAAATAGTTAGCAGATAGGTAAATCAAGGTTTTTCTGACTTTCATGTTTCATTCTAGGCTCTAGCAATTGTGGATACATGAGAAGAGGCGAAATTGATGGTTCTTTGATTCATACTTTATCATACTAACAGGTAGAAGAGAGAATTAAGAGAATAGTAAAATATTGTCTCGAGTACACGAGGACACTTTAATACAATTATTTTGAATTTTATGTTTTCCGATTTATATTCTGTAATTATGATATTTTATAATTCTCTGTCATCTCGTTGCAATGAACTCTACGAACTGTAGTTAAATATTAAACATTTCAATTAGAAAATATTTCAATTTTGTAACTATTTTGATTAAGATTAATTATTATTAATTAAAAGTCAACTATATAAACCGAAATACATCATTGTTCACAAAAATAATAATATGTAATAAATGGTTCACTTTTTGTTAACTTAAGAATAGAATAGTTGCTGAATGAAAAGTTCTAAGACGAAATAGTGACGAACGAAAAATAATTTTATTTGAAAAGTAACTGAGAATTTATGCCTTAATATTTTCTTAATGTACGACTGGTTAGATACTTCTTTTTTAATAGTGAAACGTTATAGCTCTTATAAACATCTACAATAAAACATTCAACTGTTTGGAAACATAAAATAATTTTGGTAGTTGATTGCATATGTTTATTTACAAATGATTTAATACTAACTATGTTGATTACGTTCCATTAGAAAATCGTATTTTATTTTAGAACGTAATCTACAAGTTCTATAAATTAGCACCATCATGAACTGCGCAGGCAACTTGTTTTGTTTGTGGAATATTCAAATTGAGACAAATACGTCAGTTGCATGGGTCGATCATAGACACTCTCAGAAATTATTATACATGAAAAATTCATTTGAAATGTTTGTTTTTCTTTTGTCCACAACTTGTTGAGGTAGATTTGGTGATTAGAGAAATTGCAAGATTAGTCTTTTTGTTTTTAATTAAAATTATATAATAACAGATAAAAAATGAAAGAAACAAACAAAAAAAAGAAAAGAATATTTTAACTATTATGAATGGTATGTTAAAAAATGAACCGGTTTTATTCGTATTTTAAACGACTGATTTCGAAATTAATATTACTAGAATTGACGAATGATTTATTTATTTTTAAACGAATCAAAAGTTTGTCTCAATATATCAGGACGATCTGTAAATAAAATATCAATACCAAGTTGAATCATTTCTTGTTGAACTTTCGGATCATCGAGAAGTGAACCAACTAAAGCTAAAGGTTTTCCTGCTTTATGTATTGTATCGATTAAATGTTGAGTTAGCATTGCTCGTGTATGTGGTTCAACAAAAAAGCCAAGTATATCATGTTCATATATATAATTTTCATCCAGTTTGCCTTGTTTATAATCTTGAGAAATTTTCATCATTGTTTCAATATCAGCACAAATAGGAATTGACGAAAATTTGTGTTTTTGCAATTCTTTATTTATTGTTCGATTCACAGCACCGAAAATAACACGATTTTCAATGTTATATCGTTTAATAGCATCAAGTGTTAGTGGAATAGCCTTCGTATCTTTCATATCAAAGAAAAAAACTATAGACAATATTGGTGTAAATTCAACTAAAATTTACAAGATGTTAGTTTGGTAAAATGAAAAAAACTAATAACATACTTAAAACTTGATCAAGTGTCACTAATTGTGGATCAAGTTTTTGTAATTGTTGAAGTGTACTTTGATTAACATTTATTCCATCGATAATTCCATCATGATTAATAACAAGATGTTCATCATCAGTTTTCCATATATCTATTTCAAGAATATCTGTTCGAGCTTCATTAACAGCTTGACGATAAGTTTCAAGTGTATTTTCCTTTCCCCAATGGCGTCCACCGCGATGTGATCCATGAATAGGTAATGATGAAGAAGTAAATTGAGCAAAAACTGGAAAACGAGTTGATAATTCGGACAGTGATAACATTTTTTTTTTGCTTATGAATCATTCATTATTGCGTCTATAATGCTGTTGAGTTGAGTAAAAACATATGTAGAGAAATAAAAATAAAAAGAGATCAATGAATGAATGACAAATGTTGTGATGTCGCCTCACATAGATGGCACTACCTTCTTTAGATCAATGCTCATATAAAAGATACAATAATAGTCATAACGATAGGCGTGCTTTTGTTTGAGTATTGTGGTCACCCAGAGAGAAGATGAAAAATAAATCCTGAAGACATCAGTTCTGCATGATTCCAACCAACATGTTCAGTTATTATTTTCATGGATTGGAAATTTAAATTCTAATATAATAAATTAAGTTTAGAATAGATTTAATTTCCCTGTCACCTCTAGTGAAATACATGTTTTGATCAAGATTTTATAAATTTTTATTTACCCATAGAAATGAATCATTATCTTTGAAGTATACAAAAATAAATTATTTAGATATGGATGCTACAGATAGTAACAGAAAGAAAATCAACGTGTTACTTGTTATTTTATCTAATATTTCTTTTTTATGTCCTATAGACGGGATTGAGTGAGTCTGTCATCTTCTAAATTACTTATTTGACTAAAAATGAAAGATTGGATTAGATATGTAGATAAAGTATTTCATCGATCCATTCTAGACTAAAACGTCAACTTTCGTAATTAATTTCAGTCTTAATAATAAGGTATTTTGTGTGAACTGTCTATTCAAATTCATTCTATGATTTTCAGGACATACAATATAATTAGCGTAACATTAATATAGTCGTTGTTTTCCTAATCATTTAAGTTAATGACTATGTACTGATGAGTGCACCAACTACACTTTTTAAAATGGTTGGAAACAAGTATCATTAACTAGCAAAAATTCAAGTCAAAATTGCCAAGTACTTTGAAACAGAATAAAAAGAACTTCATATGACATGAATAGCAATGAAATCAGAGATTTACAATATATTGTGTATGCTCAGTAGATATTATTATTATTAACAAATAAAATTTGTATCACATCGAAAAATACTATAAATAGATAACATAATATTTGAAGGAAGCATTTTCTCGAAGCAAAAAAGAAATACGTAGAAATTAATTCTCTAAGAAATCTTCATGATGATAATAATTAATATTGATCGAAAAATGAATAACTTCATTTTCAAAATATTGCTTTGATTTCGAATTAACTTCAAATTAATAAAGAAAAACAACTAAATAGAATAATTTATATTTAATAAATTACAAAAAAAGCGCTCATTTTTAAATTTAATTTCAAAATCTATTTTGTCGACATAAAGACAAAAAAAACGATGACGTCAATGTCACGTATGATTTATTCTCTTAATTGTTTGATGCGTGACAAATAATAAATAAGGGATAAATGCTTGATATTGTTCGAATGATCGATGTTAGGATTTAAACAAATATTCATATGACGATAATGACACGGTCACCGGATAGAAGAATAAAAAGAACTCGAGAAAGAAGTAAAAATAAAACAACACACATCACAAATTGGGCAAGTCATGTATATCGAAAGAACAATCTCCAAATGTGGTTCGTTCAAAATCAAGTATTGCTTCAACATCTAAATCAAATGTTGAACTTGGAATTGGTTCTTGTGTATGATTAGGCATTTGTAAATCCATCGATGACGCTGGCATTTGATTGAACAAAAGATTTGCTGATGGTGATGGTGAAGGTGATGGGATCGATGGTGGAGTTGAAAGAATTTTTCGTCTTTCATTATTCGATTTTGATTTATTCATCTGATGACGCATTATCGCTACGACCATTCGACGAAACAATGGACTTGAACGATCCATTGTTTTCAATTGTTTACTTAATTTCGATGATATCATTTGATCTATTTCATAATCGCTATGAGATGGTGACGGAGATTGTGAACTAACTGAAGGAGATTTTGATAATGATGAATATGTACTATCAATACCTAAAAAGAAACCAATTAAGAAACAAAGAACAAAAAAGTTTTTCATTTTCTCAAAACAACTAAACCTGAATTAAAATTATTGTCATTATTATTATTATTATTATTATTATTATTATTATTATTATTATTATTTGATGTTGAAGGAGGTGATGATTTTAACATATCATGTAATATATTTGGCATTGGTTGTGTTGATACATAAGATGGATCTTGAGAATTATTTTGTAAAAGATTATATAAATTTTTATTCATATCTCTAACAGATGTAAATGATCGTTGATTTGATGTTGATGATGAATATATATCATTTGATGATGAAGGAATTTGTTCATTAGAAAACAAATAATCAAATGATGTTGGATTTGAATTGTCATTGGATACTGTTTTAGTTAGACGACGTCTTTCAGTTTTAGTAGAATTTTCATTTGATTGAACTCGTCTTCGACCACGAACTTGTTTTGCTCGAGGATCAATTGTCCACCAACTTGATTTACCTGCTATTTCATTTGGAATACGAACAAATCGATTATGCAATGATAAATTATGACGAATAGAATTCTAAACAACAACAAAAAACAAAAGTTTTCTTTATTTGTTTATTTTCTCTTTTGAAGAATAAATGAATGAAATAATACCTTCCATCCTGTACTACTTTTTCTGTCTCCTTTGTCTCTAAAATAAGGAACATATTGAATCATCCATGAATAAATTTGAGAAAGTGTTAATCGTTTATTTTGACTATTTTCAATGGCTTTAGCAATTAATTCAGCATAAGATAAATTTCCCCAAGCATTTTTTCTTGATGTTTGTGGATCATTTAGGCCAAGTTCTTTTTCAATTAATAATGCTAATCTTGGATCATATTCTACAGTTGCTCGACAATTACTAGTCGATGTTGCTTCTAATTGCTCATCTGAAGGAAAATCTTCATCTTTTTGTACTTGCTCACAAAAATCATCAATAAACGATGAATGATAATTAGACGTGGTACTAGTTAATGATGATGAATATAAATGTTTTCCATTTGAATTTTCATCAAAATCATCAAGAATAGAGGAAGGACTTGAAAGCATCGATTTGACCTGTAAACATAAAAGATACATTGATCTTTCTTTCTTAAATGAGAAAAAACAATAAATTCCACAACCTATTCAAAGTGTTCATCAAGATAGTTTTCGTCTACCATAATAATTTGATCTTTTCATGAGATTTGTCACCATTTTTGAGTAGAAATTATAAAACAGCTGGTGCATAGGATTATAACTGATTTCTTTTTCTTTTTTTCTTTTTCTTCTTCTTTCTTAATCAAAACAAATGTATGATGTACAATGGAAGATCTTTTTCTTTCTCATTAGAGAGGAAAAAATAGAATGTTTTACATTGACTTTTTTTTCTCAGATCATACTCTACATATTTTATTTTTATCATAGAACGATAAATTGTTTGTTCTTTTATTCTAAGAAAAATGAACGAAACATAAGAGGGAAAATAAGAACGATGTTTTCTTTATAATGATAAAAGAAAGAAAAGATTATTTCAATGTTAGTAAGTAAGTGACGACCTTCACTAGGACATCTATAAATGAATCCCATATAAATCATTGACATTGTTTTTCTCTTTATTCGCTAAGATATTTAATCAGAAAATTTGATATATTTTATTTATGGAACAAAAATCTGTTTTTTATTTCAATGATTGTCTTAGTCGATTTGAATTTTTTTTATCGATGACATAATAACGTCCTTGAAGAGCTGGTGTACTCGTGCTTTTAACAAACGGCCTTGTTCGTTCTTCGTTTTTTCTCATCGGCGCGTCATGCGCAAACAATTCTTGAGCTCAAGGCCAAGCGACGCGCCAGAGAATAACATCGATTCATGTTCAAGGTTACAGATAAGAAATTCATACAAGATCTCATTTTTTCAAAATCTTCTTTCTTTTTTTATTAAAATTAAGTAATAGAATTTCTTTTACTTACTTATTCGGCGATGACTGAGAATAGTTCGTTTTTTTCGGACTTGATTACACAAATTAAAAAGTTTGGACGAAAAATGTTGAATATCGATAAAATGATATGAAATAATATCTAATTACATTTATTAATCTAGAAAACAAGGTGTCCAATATTTGAATCCAAGAATAGTTTTTGAGATACAAAATTTTGCTTGACCTTGTCATTCAAGGCCAGCAAAGCTCGACAACAACTACATAGGACGTATGAGCGTCGTCACTGCTAGCGGCTCGCAGACGCCGACAGTCCTTGAACAAGAACGACAGCGGTGTTGGTGGTGGCAGTCAACGACAAAGAGGGAGAGAGGGAGAGAGAGACCGTCTTTTGGAGAAACAGCTTATTTTGCCTTTCTTCTCTCATTTTTTTCTCTTTTCTATCAGCAGTGATGAAGGAAAAAGAAAAAAGAAGCAAGGAAGGAAGGACTATATCGTTGCCTGACGCTCTATTTCTCTCTCTCTCGTTCGGTATTGTCGTGTCGAGCTTGTTAGTGATGGTGACCAATATAGTGAGAGTAAAGAAGAATGGGTAAAAAACCTTTTTCTGTCTGCTATAGTACACGGGTGTGTAGCGAGAAACGACCTTGGAATGCATAACGAGTGGCTGCCGAAGGTCTCTTTGTTTGACGCAAAGAATCGTTGTTGACGCCGTTGATGAGGATGATACTCGATTACTCTACTCTTTTTCTTCATTCACATAGTCTTTTTTCCTTTTCTCTTTCATTCTACCGATGTGTCGATAGATGAGAAAGAAGAATGAAAAGAGAACGATCATCTGACACACTTGCCGTGTACACGAAAAGCTTCTTCATTGCCGCTAGATCATTATTTATGACTATACTATTACTATCATTTATTCAATACGAGTTTGAGTACTATTTGTTCTTTATTTCAATCACTATGAGTGACAATGCCAGAGAAAGAAAAAATATCATTTCAAATTATTCATCAATTTTATATTAAACAATAAAATGACTTCAGTATAAAATTCGCTCAGTTTTATTATATATTTAAGGCTCTCATTGAACTGTATATAGAATATGAAATAAAACCTGTAAAATATCAATTGATTATTGAAACATTAATGTTTTTAGCATGAAAACATCAACTAGTTAACTTGAACTCTTAATTGATAATTGAAGAAGTATATGAATACCTTTGAGACTTGACATTTCTCGATCTTACTCACTCCGAAATTTTGTTCTGAAAAAAATTAGCATTAAAATTTTAAGTATCAACTACAAAATATCATTTTTATAAAAATTTTATCTAATTATATAAATCCTACAATGTAAATATTTCCTCTGTTAAAACAATTTGTGACCCTGATGAAGGTTCAGATAGAAATTTTTGATTTCTACATAGCAACGTATAATATGTTCAAATTTTATACCAAAAATTGTATCAACACCGATTTTTCAAAGCATTGCGTACTTATTTACAGACTAGTTCAATAATAATTTTATGCAGAAACAACTTTTTTAGATGAAAAAACAACAAATAAAGGAAATTAATTTCGTTTTGCAGTTAATGTGAAGTAATTTTTGAAGTTAGCCAAAAGATTTTGATCAACATGATCTAACAATACCTGCTCTCTATAATTCACTAATGTACACAACATCGAGTCACTTCTTCGTATTTTCAATGAATTGATTAGTTTAGTTTAGGTTTTTTCGGAAGAATAAAAATCAAATTATAAGTTAAAATTATTTGTTTTATTTAATTTTCATAATATTTATAAATGTCAATTTTTTCACATTTTTCATCAATGAATAGAGATAGTACTCTTCATTCAATTTCGATGAATAATCAGAAATACAATTTGAAAGTTTTGCCAATTATTGAATAATCGAAAAATAAAAGAGGGTTATTTTTAGAGAAGAAAACATAATTAGCTTAATGTAGCTACTTGCAAGTTCTTAAATAATTCTGCTCCATAAGGTTTCATGCTTCCTATGAGAGTTCTATAATAGTTGGAAATGTTGAAAACATTTTAGGATTTATCAATAATTGTCATCAAAGTAAAATCCAACAACAAAATTGTTTTTTTTTAACATACCATAGAGACAAAAGCTTTTTACTGAGAAAGAAATCATTGCTAAAAGCAATATACAATAAAATAAAACTATTTTGTTTATTTTTGGTTTATCCAATAAATTACCCACTAGTTTCTCCTGTTGAACGCTGCCGAATTAAATTTGATTGATCTTGTATTTCATGTGAACGATTTGGAAACGTTGATGTTGATATTGGACTTGTTCCGCCAAACATATACATTCGATCATCAATAACAAGACAACATTGTCGTCGACGAGGAACAGGATTTGGAATACCATGAGGTTTTATACGATGCCATAATAATGTTAGTGGATTAAATTCATATAAATCATTAAAATGAAAACTCATTACATTATTATAACCACCAAATATATACAATTTTCCATGATGAACAACTAGAATAGTAATTACATATAAAATAATAAATAAAAAATATCGAAAAATCAAAACAAACAAGCTGAATGTGATCTTCTTCCACATGGTATTTCTCCATTTGCTGTAATCAATGACCATGAAGCATCGTCTGGATTAAAAACATAGAGACGATCATCATAAATATTTTGTGTTGTTTGTTCAGGTCCAATACGATCAAATCGTCCACCGAAAACATACATTTGACCATCTAATTCTGTCGCTGAATGAAAATCACGCCATTGAGGAATAACATCACCTATCTTTAATCAATTATTTTTATGATTTAAAAAATTAAAGAATATTCATAGAATTTAGATGATGTTCAAATCCACCAAATAAATGCAGAATGATCATTTCTTCCACCGCATAAATAAAATCTTCGTTTATAAACAACAATTGTATGTCCATAGCTGAAAAATGATGGTTTGTTTTGTTATATTGTGCATGATTTATTTCAAGTTTTGGTAATAAACATCGTCTTAATGTTTTTTAAGAGAGAATATTGAATAAGTAAAAAACCCTTAAATAGATGTACGAATTAAATTATCTTTTAGTTTTTTCAATTCAATTTCAATTCGAGTTAAAAACTCATGCAAAGAGGTACCACAAATACGTAGTTTTATATTGAAATATTTCTCCATAGTATATTCAATAGATTCATTCAAGCAAAAATTACTTTTTATCATTCTGCTAAAAGATTTTCTCATTTTTGGAGCAATGCGTAGATATTTAAAAGAATCTGCAATAGATTTATAATATAAACTAAAGAAAACTAAATAAATATTTTAATACGAACTACATTTTGAAAAATGTTTAAAGCTTCTTTTTTGTTTTTGATTGAATGACCGAGTCAAAATTTTAATCGAGTATCTTATTTTAAGGATTAGCGTTTCACGTATAGTACTTATAAAAAATTCAATTTTTTATGATTTACATCTTGTTTGATAGAGCAATATGAATACACTAGAATACATTATGGCTTATTGATTTAATTGTAACATATAGATTTTTGTGAACACTTCTGCAAAAGAAAAGGATATTGTTATCTAAGAACTTATTTTTTTTAAATCATTCAAAATTCTCTTTCAACATTTTGCAGTGATGAGCATGGCTACTATGCATCAATAAATATACTAAGGAAATGCAACGCCTGAACATAAAAAAGCATAATAATTGCATAGCTGCGCCGATACAAATACAAGTTGTATCGCCCATCTACATCGCATCTATGTAACATTGCATCGAGATATATATCCCTGAAAAACCTCCAATTCATGAATCATGTAACGCCATGTAACGGCATGTAACGCGATGTAACAGTATGTAACGG
>OENM01000657.1:36317-53689 GCA_900239745.1 Rotaria magnacalcarata
TACATGCCGTTACATGATTCATGAATTCTAGGTTTTTCAGGGATATATCTATGAAAACAATGTGACATAGATACGATATGGATGGGCGATACAAATTGTATCCGTATCGACGCAGCCCTCCTAGTACAATTTTCAGCTTTTGGTATAGTGATCCAGTTAATCTGTGAAAGATTTTTGGTGAAAAACCTGGATTGCAGGTTTGATTTGCATTTTGAGGAGGATCCAAACATGGGATTTTGTTGAAAACCTGTCCATTCGATTGAGCTCGACGAGTTCTATCTTGGTATATCATTTTTATGTTTTGGTATAACCTGTAGGCGAATCCAGTTGCGGAATACTCGAATCCAGCTCCAAGATATCCTACGTATTTTTTCTTGAGTTACTCATCTGTTGCAGCCTAATAAGTATAACCATTATGTTTTTCCTATGTTCTATGATAAATTAGGTAATATACTTTAGGAAATAAAAACAAATGAACAAGTAGTGGTTTTATTTTCAATTTTTATTTTATTCGCAATTGAATAATCATATAGAAATTTTCGGCCTTTTTTATTTTTATACAGGATTTCCAATAGGGGAAAAGCAGATCCAGGATCATCAGATCATAAAAGATCTTGATGGCTCCTGTCATATCCATCAGGATTTAACAAGATTCACCGGAATCTATGATAATCCTGGGATCCAGGATTTGTTCTTTTTTCTCTTGAGCATTTCTTACCCACGATGGGATATAAGAAAATCTAAACATTATAAATGAAAATAAATTGAATGTCACGCGAAAAATGACACCACAAACAATATTTCATTATCAATTTCTTGTATAACTAACGAAATAAATAATAATAATCTAATAAAAAAGAATCCATATCTAAGATCAAAATCCGTACATCATTATAACATTTCAAATAACATAGAATTGTAATGAAAAGTTACGCTTTCCACTGTTCTTATGTGTTACTTGATTGAAATTACTCAAGGATTATTTTTTCATACGTAATATGCGTTATCTGAGAAATAATGAACTCACTTTAAATGTTGCTATTGTTTTAGTTGTCGTTGATGATGTTTCAAAAAGTTCTTCTACGTCACTTGAAGTTAAAATATCAGTTGGGAAATGAGATGTTGATGATAAATTCTACCAAACGAGAAAATTTTGAAACAACTTTATAAAAATTTTAAAATGTTCCCATTGTAATAGTTACTAAGTAGAGAACTAACTATGATATCATACGTTTTGACTTCACAGTGCAACTCCAACTCCGATTCGAATTCAGATTTGATTATCCTTCTTAATGTGAATATATCTTTGTCTCTATGATCTTTAGACTCGAAACTTATTTTTCAAGTTAAAAGTTCTATGCTCTCGTTCGTTACTTAACTATCTATCATAAATAAAGTTGTTATAACAACGGGGGAAATGTGAATCTAAGTGAATTCTACGGAAGTTTGTTGATCTCTAATGAACCATTATAAATTTAATGGAAATTTCAACAAAATGAATTAGAACGGATTAGAATTCTTTCTTCCTTTTCGCTGCCAAAAGAACCATTATAATTTGAACCCGGAAGATAGTGTTTTGACTAGAAATTATGTGAATAGAAGTAAAATTACAAGAATGCATCAGGTGCAGATGGCACTTATACTGGTATTTTGAGAAAAGCCCTATATAATTTACTTTTACTTCACGGCAAAAACTTTTGTATTTATAATACATGTACAAAAGTTTATACTTTGTATAGTAACTTGAAATAAGAAAGTTTTTTTTTTCATACTACTTCAAACATCCTTTCAGTCATTATTTTTAAATTCTAACGAGAGTTTGAAAATGCAGAGAAACCATAGTCCACCCTGGCGTATAAAGCATGAATCTGAATTCTATTGTATTCTTTTTACAGTATAACCGATAATTCAATATTTGCATAATAGTAAGTAGACAGAGCATTAGGACTGGCGAATTTCCACCCTAAATTCGAAGAAGCCTGAACGGTGAAAATAGATTATATTTACAAGTGTTCTCTACTGGGTTTATAAAAGAAAACATTGCATTGAAATATTCTTCAATGCAATTACTTTTTCATGGAATGATTTCCCGATGATTTCGAACATAGTTTACAATGAGTGTGGGAGAGCGGGGGTAATCCCCAGCTCAAATTTTTTGCGTTATAGCTTTCTCCCTGGAAATTTTCTTTACGACTTTATAGAAGATTTTAATTTATTTGTAGACTGAATAAAGTCTACCAAAGACAATCATCTAGTTTCTCCTTTATATCAATTTATTTTCTCTTTAGGTTGAAACTAGTTTCTCTTGTATATTGATCTATTTTCTCTTTAGATTCAAACTACTTTCTTTTTTATATTAATTTATATTCTCTTTCATATCAATTTATTTTCTCTTCAAGTCCAAACTATTTTTTACATTGACCTATTTTCATTTAAATGATATTATTCAAAACTTTTTCATGCATCCAGGAAGAGCAAAAGCTCACAATATTAATATATACATTCAAAAAAATTATGGCGATAGCGATGATGAGTGATAGGCAAACCATGAAATCATTTTTCCAAGAATATTAACTTTGAAATTAGACGCTATGAATGTAAAAAGTTACGATTAGCACAACAAATCTTTTCTCTTTATTCTTTTTTTCACATATTTATTTACAAGAAAGCAGCAAAAAGATATTTTCTTAATTGAATAAGAAAGCCTTAAAAATTCTAGCTAATAATATATTTTTTCCTGAAAAAAATAATGCAAAACTGTTTCTCTCTAGATTTGGGAGACTTTCTCTTTCAAATCTTCCCCCCGCTAACCAAAAACAAACGAAAACAATGATTTCGAAAGATATATAAGAGATATAGTCAACTTCAAAGGACAACTTATTTTTTCACCAAGTAAAATTATTGGGTAGTTTTTCATACTTAAATGCAAAGACAAGGACAAGTATACATGAGAAAAGGCAAGTTAAAGTACAAGTACATTATTAAGTTACAAAAAAACGTTTACTTGCAATACTTGTACTCGCCCTAGCTTTGAGAGTTTAAAAGTAGACACACCTTTTGTTCCTGATACCATTTGTCATAGTCGCGCTTGATTAAATCGGTATCGACCGCATGAAACTTATATATATGACCAAATATGATAATTAAGTTTTCAAAATCATTTGATGATTGAAAGGTTATATCACAACCCGTTCTACGATGTACTGGACAATGAAATCTTTTTTCATTTGTTGTTTCATCACCTGATCAAATGAGATAAATAAATCATCGATTTTAAATCAATGTAAACTTACGATATTCAAGGAATCCAAAATCAATTGGGTTTTCATCGTCAAAAAGCTTTTTAACAAGTATATTAACTGGTACGTGTATGAAATCAGTCATTGTTTTAAATGCTATACTATGTATGAAAGCATACGTATAGAGAAGAAAATACTAAGTATGAAGGCACGTGTAGAACGGAGAAAGAAAAGATAAAATTACTGCATATAATTTCTTGTAAGATGAGCAGCATTATTGACTAAAAGTTTTAGTCGAAACTGCATATTAGCCTGAAATGAGGAAGATTAAATCAAGCACAAATGAATATTTCTAATTTAGTTGACATTATTAAATATGAAAATAGTTAGCAATTCTTTTTTTGTAAAAATAAAAATAACATTATTCTTTCATCGTAGATCAATCGTCATTTATGTGGCATCCAGTTGTCACTCTATTTAAATTATAACCAATTGAGTTTTTAATGACAAATATGTCTCCTCAATAAGCTAATTTTCATTTTTCTGAAATTTCAATTTTACGTCAACATATTCTAATGAAACAACTTCTTTTCCGAAAACAAAATAACGAAATAATAATTCTTTTAATAGATATCAGATTTTTGAAGTCGTAGATTACCTGTACAGTGAAGTTGAAAATAAATGTATTTATTACTTAAAAGCTTTAATTATCCATCAAATGAAATTTATGTGCATGATATAATAGAACAGTGAATATTTTATTCGATCGGCTAAATACTCTCTTCAAACCACATGGAAACATTTATTGAATTAAATAAGAAGTAAAGCAAATATGTAGGGAATGACAAAAATTTTAAGTTCTATCTAATAAACATGCTGAAAATCACAACATGAAATATGATTTACGCACAGTTTCCGCCGAAAAAAATCCTTTAATTTATTTACAGAATTATACATAAAAAAACAATGGTGGACACAATGAGTGACCAAGCTTTGTAGTGGTCCTATATTTCCTATATCGCGTGAGGTCCTTCTATAATTTCCTAGTTTCGAGTTATTTTTCCTATAACTCTTATATATCTAAAAAAAGTTAAGAAGTCTCACTAAAAAATCTTTTTGAACGCTATATTGATGATTCAGAGAAGTACAAATATATATACATGCTCTCGCTACTTTCACAAAGAAAACGAATCAGAACTAGTGTCATTATGTCTATATTTTATATCTATCGACATATTTACTATGGGATTGTCCCTTTTGTTTGTATTGTCTTTCATAGATGACTGATGAATATACTTTGTGTGCAATTTTGCACAAGACTATGGAATTTTATCATAGATCAGGTGTCAATTTCATTTTTCAAAATGTAAAATAATGTCTTTCTCTAGACTATCTTTTAAAAATTTTCTTTACTGTGCAATGTCAATTCATACCAAAAGATACTAAACGCAATTAAGAAGAAGGATAGTTTTGATATTGGGGAAGCTACTATATTGATCGATGGTGATAATAATAGAAGTAAGACTATCAGTGAGCAACTATAGAAAGTTATAGAGGATTTGATTGACATTCAAAGGAAAATAAAATCTGCATTTAATAAACAATAAGTAATGAAAAAATAAAAATCACAGCTGACTCTAATACCAATATGAAGTAAAACAATTTCCCTATACGTAATTTATGTATTTGTACATATTGTTTATGTGTTTTTTTTTAACTTATTTAAAGTAAATAATAACAGAATAATTTTATACATATTGTTTATATAAAAATTTTCAATTGCATTTTTTTATATTATTTTCATAAAGAAAAAAATTAGTAGTTTTGCTAATAAAGGAAGCACATACATTATTTTCATATAATTCACTTTTTGTTCGCATTTAATTTCCTTGTCTTGAATATGATAGGATAATAAAATCTACTATCTAAGCTTTTCTGCTAAAAAACCTGATCCTATATATTTCTTATATTATTCTAGCAATCATATCCTATCTATATCTCGCACTCAGATCGTTACGAAACCTGTGAGTGCCTCAAACTGAAAAAAAACATATTTTTTCCCATTCCATTTAAATCTCAAATTCATCGGAAAACATTGCTCAATCATATACTCATTGTCAATCGGCTCAGTTATATTTATTTCAAAACATGAATGTATATTTTTTATAATTTATATTTTCAAATACATAAGGAAAATGATATTCCTATACTGGTAAAAGTCTAAAATGTTCCATATATTTCGTCCTCCGAAAAAATGTCGTTTCCGTAAATATGACCTATGCTTGATGATAATCTTTATTATATGATATGATTTATAAAAAAGAATAAAATTTTATTGCTTTCCACTCTTAATAAAAAATGAACATCTTTTTAACAATTTTTGTGTAGTGATTTGCTTGTTATGAAACCGTTCATATTACTCTTCAGTGTGCTGCTCACTAATTCTATGTTTGAAGCATAAGTAATAAGTTTCACTTCACAATCTTAGCAATCGGTTTTAGTGGTGATCACTCATTTTCAGTCATAATTCGCATTGGTTCTTTCAAATCTTATATTTTTAAATTAGATGTGCCAGGTACATAATAGTCATCGGTAACTTTTCCAAAATATCGTATAAAATATCATGAAGATTTATATTCAAAACAATGCTGCAACATCTCCTTGCATATCATCGAAATTAAAGTATTATTACTATCCTTAAAATATTTCAATTTGAAATTATAATCATTAATGTAACGATATATGTGGAGAGTGTCCAAGTTTCATGCGGGGGTGTAACGCTCCCGTTCGAGTGTAATCTATACATGATGTTTGAGCGTATGGTGTCATTTATTCTCACGGTACATATTACCTTTATCTTTCTGTCTTTGATATTTCTCTTTATCTCTCGTTCTCTCAAATGGTTGAGTATTTAAATGTGTGCTTTATATGTAATCGGGGCGATTTTATGATATGAAGAGTTAAATAAAGTGTGATACCATCAGCACAGGCATCTCTCCTATCTAAAATCGTTCCAATTAACAACAAGCATTGTTTTTTCTTTATTAGATTTTCTTTTGGTAATTGTTAGTTTAGCTGAATTTAATAGTAAACATGAATGCTCATGTGATTGAGACGAGGATGAACAGGCAGTCTCACTGTAATCCTCATAAACTCTTCGGATTCTATCAGAAATATTTTTCTTACCGTTACGTTTAAAATAAGCCTCAGTCCAAGTACTGAGTTCAAGGTACCCTGGCACCAATAAATCATAGATAATTTTCACTACTTCGGTACTTTCAAGTACTTGTTGAGTACTTGAGGTCATGTCTTCAAGATATTTCTGGGTGCTCACTGGACTACTTTATTGAAATTTGTTTTGTACAGTGCATTCAGAATTGTATAAGTACTGAAGTCGGTATCCAGATACTGGGCAAATTTTCAGCAAAGTATCCAACCAAGGTCCTCTGGCATACTAGTAGCAAAGTACTTTTTTTGATACCCTGCTAGAAACCACCCTGTACTAGGATATCCAGAATTCAGTACTTGTACTAGGGTGTAGTTATGCTTATTTTCGTTAGTCAAATACAGAGAATATGATTGATTTCTCAAATTAGTGCCTACAATACCATTGTTTTCAAATATTGTGCTTAATTTCGAGTTACTTCAGCTTCTAAAAGAATAACAGGTGATTGACAAAAGTGATGCAATGTTGATAACAGACAATGTCTTCAATCTAATCAATATTTCGAAATTCTTCGTCGGAAGTTCTTTCTATATTGAATTGAGATGTTTGCAAAAAGAGATGTTTTCATTGTCTTTTATTGAGATATATAAGGGTGTAAAAATACCAATATTAGATAGTATTGGTGGAATTGGTTGATATTAATTAGTATTGTGGCATCCCTAATACCAACATTCACTTGTTATATAAAACACATTATGATAAATATTGCATATTGTATTGCAGAAAATGAATTCATGAAAATAACGTTAAATAACTATAAAAAATAAAATAAAAGTTACATTTTAGAGTTTCATAAAAAAGCATGTATCATTGCCAATAGTATGTGGTGAGCAGACGATTCAAATCTATCAAAAAGAAAGCATTGTATATTAAAAGTTGTGCTAAACAGTCAAGCTTCTAACATATCCCTAAAATTCTTACTTCTTTTCATTTTCATTGAAACCTTTTAGAAAAATTGAACGAGAAAAGAAAACTACAAGACGTACCGCTCCAGGAAAATAATACTAAGTTCTTTACATGTTTCTAAAAGTTTTCAAAAAGATACAGCTGATTGATATATTCATCAAGTTTTACTATTTAATAATTCAAATAAAGAATAATCTGTTGCTAATTACTTGGTGTTCATATTTTCATCAATCAATCGTTTTCTTCAATTATTTTGCTAGAAATAATATGGATCGACTTTCATTTTTGTCTGTTTGTGAATATCTTACATAGAAGCAAGGAAGAAAACCAAGACTCCATGGAACTCTGTTGCTCTGCCATTACGAACACGTGGATTAACTACTACGGATGATTATCCTCGCATATGTGTATATAGCAAAGCTATACAATTTTATTTCTCATTATGACAATCATCATAAATTCAGGTGAGAAAAACTTAAGTAATCTTCTTTCTCACTATATTTAAATATAACAAATTAAATTGTTCGACTTTTTATCAATATTTACTCTCGAAATGGTAACCGAATCATTCGAGATGGAGAACTAGCTAATGATGATATAGAACGACGACGGTGATTGTGCATCTGTGTCAGTTGAGTGTTTTTCCAAATCTGTCGTTTTATGTGATTCGTTTGAGTGATTAAATATTCTAATATTGAATCAACATATTGTTGTTACCCACTATGAATGAACTTGTGATGAATTCAAAAGGAATGAAGGTTTGAACAACAACCTTTGACTGTATCTTTTATTCAAAGATCAAGAAATTTAATTAATTACTATGAACCTTTACATTATATTTGCATTGTAATATATCTCAAATAACTTTGTTGGCAAATTCTTAGTAATAATGTTCAGTAAGATATGTATTTCAAGTATTTGTTTACAAGAAAATCTTTCTTCATATGATTAGTAAACACAAGCATAGAATCGATGATGATTATTCTAAAATAAAATAATCGGTAACTTGTGTAAGATTCTATTTATTCAAGGTAATCAATTCATATTGAAGAGAAATTCCGATAGGTTTATTTAAATTTATATTTTTTCATGTGACTTGATTTAGTAAAGACAATTTTTTATATCTAACTAATGCAAACAAATTCTTAGTAATGGATACTTTAGTATATTTTGAAATATAATAGATAGCTATGTAATTGAATTCATCCTGTTGTTCATGTACATTGATAATCGATTTATGATAAATAGTAAAACTTTCTATTATTCTATCTTTATTTTTACTTTTCGGTTTTTATTAAAGTCAATTTATTTTATAATTCACCCGGTAACATAAAACAACGTAACGTCAATGATGATAAATCCAACTTTTTTTTGTCTTATATATTTTGCAATAGAAGGAACATAGACTGGCTGCAATATTGAAGATTATTAAATGTCGAAATTAACTAACGAGTCATTTTCCAAAGTTATTCATCTTCTAGTAAGTACGTTTTCCAATTATCTTTCCTTATCGTAATACAACTTTTAAGTCCTTGTGGAAATGTAAATAATTTTATTATATTGAACAGATAATGAACATGCAAGATTTGAAATGAGCGGCGATTTCGAATAGATTTCAGAGTTTCAGTAAATCGCTTATTGTTATCAAGTCAACTTGAAAAAATTTATATTTTCAATTTAAAATAAAAAAAGTAAAATATTTTTAGAAAGAAATCATTGTTAAAAGCAATATACAATAAAATAAAACTCTTTTGTTTATTTTTGGTTTGTTCAATAAATTACCCACTAGTTTCTCCTGTTGAACGCTGCCGAATTAAATTTGATTGTGTAAATAGTTGATATTCTTGATGAAATTTTTTCGGAAGAATATTTACATTGATTTTTCGTTGTGCAAGTAAAAATAAACATAATGTTCTTAATGTTGGAGCTAGAAAAAAAGATATTATTGGCGAGTATTAAACTGATAAATCTATACACACTAAAATCCAATACATAGAGATCACTTTGATCATAAAGTATTGTTCTACGAGCGTCAACATCTTGTATTTCATGTGAATGATTTGGAAACGTTGATGTTGATATTGGACTTGTTCCGCCAAACATATACATTCGATCATCAATAACAAGACAACATTGTCGTCGACGAGGAACAGGATTTGGAATACCATGAGGTTTTATACGATGCCATAATAATGTTAGTGGATTAAATTCATATAAATCATTAAAATGAAAACTCATTACATTATTATAACCACCAAATATATACAATTTTCCATGATGAACAACTAGAATAGTAATTACATATAAAATAATAAATAAAAAATATCGAAAAATCAAAACAAACAAGCTGAATGTGATCTTCTTCCACATGGTATTTCTCCATTTGCTGTAATCAATGACCATGAAGCATCGTCTGGATTAAAAACATAGAGACGATCATCATAAATATTTTGTGTTGTTTGTTCAGGTCCAATACGATCAAATCGTCCACCGAAAACATACATTTGACCATCTAATTCTGTCGCTGAATGAAAATCACGCCATTGAGGAATAACATCACCTATCTTTAATCAATTATTTTTATGATTTAAAAATAAACACTGGAAAATGAAGTCAAAGACCTTTGTTTGATTTAAATGCCAAGATGATTCAATAAAATCAAAATAAAAAAGATCATTAGAAAATTGTTGTGTCTAATAATAAAAACAGAATAAAACAAATATTGAATAAAGATTTTTAAAAAATTTCAATAAATTTACATCATCCTCAAATCCACCAAAAATATACATTCGATCATTAATACAACATGCAGTATGACCATCACGAGGACTTGGAACAAAATCACCAACAACCGATACAATCGACCATTGACGAGATCCTTAATGAATAATATCAAGTTTAAAAAAATTTCGATTTAATTTAAATACTCACTAGGATCAAAACAAAATAACCGATTACACGGTACAGGATGATCATTGCGTCCACCCCACAAATAAAATTTTCGTTTATAAACAACAATTGTATGTCCATATCGTGAGAATGGTGTTAAATTATATTGTGGATCAATAATTTTAGGTTTCGGTAATAAATACCATTTCAATGTATCTAAATAAACTACTTAATAAATATTAAATTAAAAGAATATCTTACGAATATTAAGCACATTTATATCAATTGCTGTAACACGTGTATAATCTTCTGTATTGGAATAACCACCAAAAGAATAAATAAAATCATCTAATGCACCTGCAGCATGATTCACGCGACGAGGTCCATTTTCAGTACACTGAATCCAATGCATTTCAATAGTAATGAAACTCTTTATAAGATACTGCTTATTTTCAGTTTAGTTTCTGCTCATGTCTTATAGACAGCAGCATATGAGCCAGTCAGATGAAAACAGACAACTGCTTCCACCTATAGTATAGCTGATAATAATTTTATCTGGAGTGTTCAAAATGAAATTAACATACGTCAAACAGTCACAAAAAAATTGATTTGATATTTGTAACACTACTGAGTCCAAAATTTAATTAATGCGATGCAAAGCATGGTATTAATGTAGTCCGTCGGGAGTTTTTTTTTCTTCTTTTACTTGATGCATACGAATCTTTTCCGTCTTTTTCTGACGCGACGATCTCGAGAACCGAAAAGCAGAGACAAGTCATTGAAATTGGAGATAGAGAAATGGCAATCAAACTTCTGACATATGCTTTTCGTTAATTGATCCAACATTCCGTTCGCTCAAAAATATTATTTCTCAATGACAATTTTGAAAGGAATCTATCATTTTTGAACTTCGAAATAATTAATCGATCAATCAAAATCATTCTTCAATAATACATCTTTAAGTATGAATAAAGATTTCAATGTGATGAATATCATTATGTTTATTTGAAAAGTATTAAATATTTCTTCGAATTCACGATTTTTCGTAATAGATCCGATTCGAGCTTCTCATCGTATTGATCATAACATATTGTAGTCTTACGGGAAAAGCGATGATGAATTAAATATTGTATACTATATTATACGTCTGTCGAATACAGTGGATTATGTTCAATGTCAAAGCATTTGATCGACTCGAATATTACTGCAGAAAAGAATCGCTATTGATAGGTAGAATCGGCCATTGAACAGTTTTGTAATATTTCATGATATATTTATTTGTTAAATTATAAAATTTATCTTATTAATAATTTTAATCTATATTGTGTATGACTTTAATTTTAATGAATCAATCATGTTAGCATTTTAACTTCAGTGACTAAATCATCATATATTTTCAATGGAGTGATGTAAAATTCAAGTACTAGTAGCTCAATCTTTGTTATGTCTTGATATTCATTTTTGTTTATGTGAAAGAAAATAGATTGATGAGAAGCATTACAATGCGATCAAAGAAGAACAATCAGTGAACATAGTTTTAAATGATTACTAAAAACAAAAACAAAAACAAATGTCTCATATTAGATTTGGATACAACAAACCTACAATTCTCAGAATAAGGATTTTATTTCTATATTTCTATGTGAAAGAGACGTGTGAGATGGGGGTGTCAGCGTTCCCCCCACGGAGAAAATTTTTTCAAAAACCGCGGTAATCAGTGGTCACAAAAACCGCGGTTTCAGCCGGTATTTTCGAATAGCGAAAGTCAGACCATCTATGCGTATCTCTCACACCGCCCAGAACCGCGGTTTTAGAGATACACATAGATGGTCTGACTTTCGCGGTTTTGAAAACCGTTGTAAACCGCGGTTTCAGGCGGTATTTTTGAAAGGCATAGATGGTTTGACTTCCGCGTTTTTGGGTGCTGTTTTTAAAACGCATAAATGGTCTGACTACCGTTATATCCAAAAGCCGCTTCAAACCGCGGTTTTTAATACCGTTCCTTACAGCAGTTTTTTTTTCGATACACTAGACTCAATAGGAGCAAGTGTATCGACCATAACCTGTACCTTGAATGTTTCAGGTGTGGCGCCCTTCGAGGGGCAGTGTAGTGAACTCTCGCGAGCTCCATTTCCACAAAGTGTCTTTGTAGAGTTCTTATATTTTGTATGTGATATAACTAAAAGCTGCCAGAATTTGTGGGGCACGACATCTCGAATGTCCTTACACATTCCTTGACACTTGGTATGCACCGCGGTTTTCTGAAATGCGGTTATTATCGAGTACACCGCGATTTGAAAAACCGTTAATAACCGCTGTATTCTGAACCGCGGTTATTATCGAGTACACCGCGGTTTTGTATAATTTTTTTTTCGTGGGCCCGTTCCCAAGCGTTCCGTTCTTAGGAACGGGAACGCATCTCAAGCTGCGACCTTAAAGAGATTCTAAGTGACTCGAAGTTTTTATCTATTATTATTTATCATTTTAGTTCATGAAAGTTTTCTGTTCCCGTTCTTACGTTAGGAACGGGAACTCAGGTAGCGTTAGCATTCCTAGGAATGGGAACGGGAAATGCGTTCTCATTCTCAGGAACGGAACGCGAACGCGACACCCCTAGTGTGAGATAATAACATTCAGAGAATTTTCTCGGATCTACTACTATATATTATGAAAATCTATTTATAAATTAACTTACTTGGAATTTTGAATAGATATAAAATTAAACAGCATAAATAAATAAAATCAGCTTTTTTGTTATATATCTACAGTTTTTCGCTAAAAAACAATGCACTAATATATTAATCAGATTCTCCTGTACAATTAACTTAAGTTATATATAGAATATTAAAATCGTTTCATCTACTGTGGTTAATTATGTTTTGATAATTTTATAACGATGATTCGATCTTTTCTTTTTCTTTTTACTATGGATCGTATGCATTGATTTTTTTCTCGTTCATCCCGTCAATATTACTAATGATAAAAAAAGAGTCTGTAGACCTCTGCTTTGTTCTTATGAATGAGTATTCGAATCGACGTACACGGTTCATTGCACACTAACATATATACAGACAAAAGATACGTTCTCAGATATCATTATAACAATCACCATGAGTTCAGACGAACAAAACGAAGAAAAGAAACCACGATCCATTCGTTATACGTAAGCTATTCGAAATTATTATTTAATCATAATATCATTTATTTTTAAAATTCCAGTGAAAAAATTGAGGAACCAGTTCCTGCACACAGTCCACCAATATTATATAAGCCTTTAAAACCTCGAGATCTGTTCGAAAAAGTAAATTTAGATATTCGTCTTCTTTCATAAAGCTAAAATGTGAATCATTCTTGTAATTCTGAATAATTTTTAGTATCGTGATGAAATCACCAGCAAAGTTTACAAAGTTTGGCCCAAAGTAGAAAAAGACTTTACATTAGAACCATTTCAAGCAACTTTTTATTATTATGATTATGGCGGTCAATACACATTTATAGTTACTTTCGTTTTGTAACATAAAGAAAAAACTAAAGAATTTCCTTTGCTTAATTTAGTGCGATTTACCGGATGGACGACCTACATATATAACAATCACTGAGTCGTTCGAAAAAGAAGACGAAGAACTAGCTAATGACGAGACAGAACGACGACGACGAGTAATCATTAGTGTCAGCTGAATTTCATTTCAAATAGATCTCTTTATTGAATTTATTTTTGTGTGAGGAAATATTTTTATTTTGGAATCAGCTCATATCTATTAATCAAATAAATGAAAACGATCTCATTTTTAAAAACGAAATATTCCGGAAAAGAATCTAGGTCATATTTTTGTGAAAAATTAATAAATTTGATAAATCTTTACAGAAAACTTCAACTTATTTAATCTTTATTATGATATATTAAATTAGTTTGTTGATGAAATTTTGAAGATATTCTACAGAATATGTGGCTAGTTATGATTTGTTACTTGTAGTTAATGAATTAATAATGTTTGCTAAAATATTTATTTATAGTAAAATTGTTTTTCCAATAACAAAAGATAATGAATATAATCAGTGATTAAATATATATAAATAGAACGAATTGATCGTTTAAATTAAAATCTATTTATTAGAAATAATCAATTTTTATCGAAGAGAAATTTCGACATTTATATCAGAGACGTGCACAGGACTTAATTTTTTCTCCTGTCCTTGTCTGTCCTGTTGGCTACCTTGGTCCTGGCAGGCGGCAGGACAGGACGAAAATCGAAACCTTATCCTGTGCGTGTTTGCCCTGTGCACGTCTCTGATTAAAATGTTGACGATTTTCAAATCGTAAGCTTTTATTTTAATATTATATTTAATACTACGTTGAAATGTCAACAGATCATTTAATTTAAACACACAACGAATATAAGAAATCAAGGACTTGAATATCTAACGAGCATGTTTTGAATCTACTAATAAAAATCATTGATCTATTAAGTAAGCTAGTCATAAAATTTGAAGAACGAGCCAATAGAAACAATAAGATTTGTAAATTTCTCCATGAGTTTCTACTTAATTTTTTATATTTTCTCTTTTTGTTCTACAAGTTATAATTTAAAAAGTCGGCTATTTGTAATACTAAAACAAAGTTAATGATTAAATAAATAGGCATAATAATCTTTATTAGTTTATTAATAGAGAGAAACTCATTTATCAGAGCTAAAAAATGCGCAGCTAGAATAAATCATATATTTGTTATAGTATATCTTTTATCCAATGTTTATCTATTATAATGTTAGTGATTATTCCAATTTTTAAACAATCGAAAACAAGACAGAATTAAACTGTAAATCTTACATATGAATACCAAGTAATTTGTTTTTTAGAAGCCAATCTTATCAAATGAAAAGAAACATTACAAATAGAATATTTTTTTCTTGTCCTTGCGTTCATTAATGCATATCTCTGTCCTTCTCGTATATCTTATTGAAATAAAATACATCACAACCAAAAGAAAAAGAGACAAACCAAAAACTAACATAATCATCCAAGTGTGAAACATAACTAATTAGTTTTGAGAAACATGGATACCAAAAAATAATTAAAAAGAGAAAAAATAATCATAAAAAATGAAATATTAAAGAAACAGACAAGTCTTGCATGAAACGCACACGTGAAATGAATAGCATATGGGAATTCATGAAGAACGGTAGCTACCAAAGAAAGCAACATTCAAACCGTAATGATATCATGTTATTAGATGTGCCTCTTGAAAAGCTATTTAGAATTGAATAATTCATTTCTATTTTTACTAAAATATGCGATGTGGAGCAAAAACTACCGGTAAAAATTTTCACATTCATTGAAATATTTCAACACATACAATATTTGATTGTTAATTCCAATAACAGTTGAAAAAGTCTTGGACCAAATCATCTAATATCTCGTGGAAAGTTAATTGAATTCTTGCGATATCTATATCAGTTTCAAAATTCAAACAATGGATTCGTTTCAATTCTTTGATAAGATTTAACTGAATTTCAACTGATTTAGATAATATTTAAAGTTTCATTACTGGCCTATGTCTGTGATAATTACTAGTATATGATACCAAAAATCTAAAGATCACTTACTTAGAAGTTAAGTCAATTTACTACATTATTACCTTGTTATTTTTCTGAGATTTATTTGTGACAAGTTCTTTATAATCCATTTTTCAAATGTCACGAATGGATGAAAACAAATAGCCACAGTTATTTTTCATCATTCAAAATATTTTATTACAGAAATAAATAGACCAGTGGTGTGAACAGTTCTACAATATACAACAATGAAAACTTCTGTTTTTCATGAAAATGCTTCTTTCAAAAGGAAACTAGTATCGATATAGCTAAGCATAGTTCAATACTACGAAAAAACAATTTTTTATGCTGCCACATGATAAATGTCTGAATTAGTTACCCTGTTTCTTCGATTAGTGAGTTATAAATGACTAGAGATCATTTGAGATAACATTTCGATTATTTTTTCTTCTCATTCCGATGATATTTGTTAAAGAAATCGATGAACTGAATTATAACAAACTAAAATCATTGTTTGTTATATCTTAATCAATGGCATTTTCGTAGCTTTGAAAATTTGTCTCACAAAAATAAGTCTATTTAAAAAACAAAATGTTTGTAAATGTTGATGTATTTGATGTTTTAACAAAAATATATTTATTTATGATTAGTAAAATATAAAATCATACTGAAACTTTATTTTAAGTATAAAAATGTGCCTAATTTCAGCGTTTCAATTACAAGAGAAGAAACATGATAATGATGTAGACAACGACTGTTTTCTGTCGTCAAAAGAAAAGCTACGTTGATTATTCAAATACAATACAAGTTGATAAAGAAAAACTAAGAATTTGTTGTCTATTGAAGCCTTTCACATATGAGACGATTATCTTGAATAAACAGCGGAAAATAGAGATAAGAGGATTCAACCTGTGATACTCATATTTTGTATGACGTTAATTATTTTTATTTCTCCAAATGTGTATTACTTAGTTTAATTTCAAGAACATTTTCTTATCTGTCTGACGTTGAAGACGGTCTATATTTGCACAATGTAAAATATAGTCAACTGACGTGTGCATAGGTCATGTTAAAAATAATTCTTGTAATTATTAAACTCAATTATTTTTGATTGAGATCTTTCTCTTTCAACCAACAATCAGCTCTGATCTTTTTCTTTGCTAGATAAACAAAACATTTCTTAAAAAGAGTAGTGATCACTTAAGAAACTGTTATATACTATCATTGAGTATTGATTAGAATTATATTGGTTGCGAATCTGCTTCAGAAAACGATAAATATATCAAAAATTTCATAACGAAAACATACTTATGAGTATTCAACAGTAGTGGCGACCGCGTCTCAATTTCGTCCAGAAAGAAGGCTGGAGGAAATTTTCTCTTTCTATGAGATGATAGAGAACATGAAGCTATATTTGCCGTGCTATTTCATTCCTATTCAACTGGTATCATAATAATAAAATTTCGATCAGAACTGTTTTTATGTAAAACTTTAACAACAGGTGAGACAGATCAAATATTTCGATCACTTGATACGTTGTATTAGAAAAAAAAAATACAC
>OENM01000657.1:55623-67532 GCA_900239745.1 Rotaria magnacalcarata
AATTTTTGTCTATAATAACATTTAAACGAATGAATAACACCTTGATCAAGTGGTTGGCACTTGGACGTGGTGTTTGGAGAAAAGAAGACAATTTAGATATTTGATAAATCATGAGTAATTACGTGACATGGAGCATCGTCGATGAAAAGAAGAATTTTTCGATTCTTTTTTTCATTCGATAGTTAATGGTGATGAGCCAGTCAGTAAATAAGTTACAGGTCATCCAAGCAGTTCGATTTGACAGTCAGATGACAGGTAGTTTCGACGTAGTAATATTTTTGAAACAACGAGGACGTTGACTTTTGCCTAAAATTAAATAAAACTATATGAATTATTGATTAATTAATGAATATACCCTTACCGATTACCACTGGTTTTAATTTTACCGTCCCGGTCAAATTCGAACACAGTAAAACTGTGAGTCTTTCTTTGCTCTTCTTCCCACCTTTACATTCTTCCTTGGATAAGACCAATGAGTGATCAGGTGTTGCACGATAAGATAAACCCGTTTCATCTGCATTGAAAACATCGTTTTCATCAAATCCATCAAGTATTGTTGAAAGTCGTTGTGTCCATTCCTCGACTGTGGAATTATCCACTAAAGCACTTTCACCATTAATTGTTCGAAATGAAATAGCGTAACGATTGCGGAACTTTTTAAGCCAACCGTTTGATGCTTTGAATGTTTCTGACGTATAACCTAATTGTTCAGCAACTTGCCTTGCTTTTTCTTGTAAAATGGGGCGAGAAGTAGGAATTTGTTTAGCGCGTTGTTGGGTGAATCATTCGAAGACAAGTTCATCGATTTTTTGTCTATTTTCGTCCTTGAGTTTGCGTTTAATACCTTTATTACAATTCGAAGAATAATCAGCTAAAAGTTCTTCACTTCGACGAAGAATATTGGCAGCACTACTTTTTGATATTTTATAATTATCAGCCAGTTCGCGAACTGATAAACCGTGAGCATTTTGATTATCCTTGATTAAAGCAATTTTTTCTTTCAAAGTTAATCCTATTCGATGAGACATTATGCTCCTTTTTCTTTCTCGACAGTTAGAAATAAGACAAATAAAACAAATAGAGCAAACGAGACGAATAAAGCAATGTCACTATTGTTTTATTTTTATTTTTCATTGATTCAACAAGATGGATGATTCGTTTTTCTGTCTTTTATGTGTTATCAAAGAATACCAATGATATAGTATGCGTTTGATCGTATTAATCAAAGAATGTTTCATTAATTTAAATCATTGATCGCGTTCATCAAAGAATATTTTATTTATTTAAATCAATGTCCACTATAGAGAGGTATTTTGGCATGAAAGGAACTGAAAGGAAAGTGTCCACTATGTAGAGGCTTAAATCCAGCAAAAAATGCTCCGTCGAACCTCAAAGTGTCCACTATAGAGGAGTGTCCACTAAGGGAGGTTTTACTGTATATCATTATTAACTATTAAGTTGAGACCTAACTGAGACATCATTATTTATATCCTCCCAGGTCGAAAAAAGCACGGTCGTAAAAGACCGTATACGGTGAAATACGGCCGTATTATCTGACTCCATAATACAATCGTAAATCTCCGTGTCGTGTACGGTCACTTACGGTCATATATGCTCGTTTTTGATCGTATACGACCGTAATTTCACCGTATCACGACACGAAGAGTCATAGTCGTAATGCGGAGCCCGACAATACGGTCGTATACGCTCGTTTGTGATCGTATACGGGCCGTATTTATCCGTATACGGACTCCGAAAAGCTCGACCTTGGCTGATTGCTATAGGACCAAAATAAGACATATGCGAATGGGACCGAATAGAGAGTAATCCAATTAATTGCTTAAATATCCTTAATAACGGAATATATTTTAAAAGAATTATCATCAGTCAAATGAATTAACATCGATACAATTGATTGATATTTATACTAGACGAGTGATCACGCTTTGTTTTTTGTTTGAGCGTGATTGTTTCGACGAAATAGACTGATTAACAAATTGTATGCTTCTCTTTAGTCAACAGTTTTATTGATCACTTTAAGAGTTTCCTGTATCTTTTATTTCACTTGAACAAAATATCATATACTAGGCATTTATTAATCGATACATGCCGATTTTGATTAGTAACATTCTCTAAGTGGAACATCCAAATTTACGTATAGAACAGTGGCGGAGCCAGGGGGGGCTAGGGGGGGGGGGGGGGGGGGGGGGGGGGGGGGNATATAAATATGTAGTAATGTTTGCAATTTCATGTTTTAGCCAGCGTTGCCAGCTTTGAAACTCAAAATCTCCCGCAAGAATCGAGAAAAAATTTCAAAATCCCCCAAAAAATCCAGAAAATCTTCAAAAATTTCAGAATAACCTTCAAAAAAACCAAAAAGTTTTGAAAAAAATTTCAACAATCTAAAAAAGCTTTCAAAATCCTCAAAAAATCCGAAAAAAACCCAAAAAATTGTCAAAATTCCCAAAAAAAAATCCAAAATGACTTTCAAATTCTCAAAAAATTCACGAAAATTTTTTTCGGTGGCTCAGCCCCCCCTAGCCCAAAATCCTGGCTCCGCCACTGGTATAGAACTGCATTCATCGAATAAAAACAAAATCACAGCTGGTTTTTATCGTAGTTAAGCACAATTAAACACTATCTAATGAGTTTTTGAACAAAAAATAATAGCTAGTTTAGCGATCATTATCATCATGATATGAGTTGTTTATTGGTCTCTCCTCAGCAACTGATTGTTCTACAACTTTTTATGTCTTTGCTCTTGAATTTTTCTTTCTTCTGATGAATCAAAACTGAAGAGTATTGTCTCATAATAATTAGAAGATAGTAGAAAATAGTATAGATACTGTAAACTCTATTCAAAACGAGAGTCAGAAGCTGCCTTGTAATAAGATTGACATTTGAAAGAAAAAGCATCTGCTCCTTCTATATCTAGTTTTTGTTCGACAATCATAACAGACTCATGTTAGGGTAACCGTCTAAAATGTCCCCAAAAAAGTGTCCTTTCAAAAACGTCCCCGACATTTCGTCCTTGAAAAAATGTCCTTCGGTAAAAATGTCCCTGAGAAATGGTCCTTAGAAATATTGTCCTCCGAAAAAATGTCTTTCATTTTTAAGATGTGCTTTCTGTAAAACATGAACTACTCTTATTCATAAAAGCAATCATGTGATATAATCAATAAAATGAATAAAATTCTAATTTATTTTCCACTTGCGATAAAAAAAGAAAGTTCTTTTAATAACTCTTGTGGGTCAATTTGTTTTTTGTCGAATCGTTCATAATTCTTTCATACGTTGTTCACCAATTTTTGACTTGAGTCGCTTTGCACGATGTTTCATTCAGCTAGTAATCTGAAAAATTACGTTATGAGCAGTAATTGTTCCAGAAAATCTTATAAATGTATCATCAGAATTTGTATGCAAAATTACATTACAACTTCGGTTTGTACATCGCCAAAATTTTATAGCTTTCTTTCGATTAAAATTTAAAAATTGTAAATTATAACCATTAACAATTAACATAAATTTTCCTTTATTCGAGTATGTTTTTGTAATAGTTAGTTTAGTTGGACTTGGTTGTAAAAATGAGTTTTCAGGTGATTGAGATGGCGATAAACATTCAGTTTCATCAATAGCTGTCAACTTATTAAATTCCATCAAAAATGTCTTTTTACAATTACGGAAAAATATTACGCAAATCAACGAATGACATTTAAACGATATATTTTCTCGTCTTTATTGAATCATTGATACGGTAGTCGTATCCTCCACAATAGACAATTGAAATATGCACCGATATATTTCTTTCTTAAAGGGGTCATCTATATTTCACTAACGCACAGTTCAACAACTAAAATTAAAGAATAAGGAACATTTTTATAGCAAGGGACATTTTTTCACGGACGAAAAACCAGGGACATTTTTGAAAGGACAATTTTTTTGGGGACATTTTAGACCGTATTCCATTTTAGCATATTAGCAGTGGCGTAGTCAGGGAGGGGGTCATTGGGTAATTACTCAATAACTAAAAAGTTATTGCCCAAGAATTTTTTAAATGCTACTAATTGCCCAATGCCAAAAAATTTTGATACACATATATGTTCGAAGATACATGGTGTTATTGTAAAACAATGTCTCTTATTGCGATCTAGTTAATAATGATGAGTTTTCCTTCAGCATGCATCGGTTTCGCAATGACAATGCGTATCGGAAAAAATTGTAACCCAATTGTTTTTTAATTGCCCATTAGTGCCCACTACGGAAAATAATTTAGCTGAGAAACGGCCCATAACTCGAAAATTTCTGGCTACGCCACTGCATATTAGACAAACATTCTACATCTTTCGATATATTTCACTTACCTATATGGCTTACTTTTCTAAAGGCTGTAATGATTGAAACCCATGTTGCGAATACCGGATCATTTTTTGCGGTAAACCGCGGTATTTATCCGTTCTGCGGTAATGGGAGCCGGTAACCGGACCGGTAAAACCGCGGTAAACCGGCGGTTTTTTGTGCATGTTTATCACATGTAAAAGTAAAAAAAAGGACCCTCAAAATAGTTTAATTGATGATTTGGAAGACTTTTTCTGTCAAAAATTATAGACGAACCGGTTAACCGCTTTTTTTAGCGGTAACCGCGGTATTAATCAAAACCGACGGTTTACCGCGGTAAATACCGAATCATTTTTTGCAGTAAACCGCGGTTTTTTTTTCCTTCCTGCGGTAATGGGAGCCGGTAACCGGATCGGTAAAACCGCGGTTAACCGCCAATTTTCATCCGGTTTTTATTACATGGGAAAGAATATTTAAATCTACTTATCTCGACTGTACTGATGAATACTACTATTTTACTCTTTCTTTCTCCATTTCTCTAAGGACAGTACGAACGTAGGTCTCATATGACCTTAGAAATTACGTGAGCCCAATATTGCTTGTTATTTGGACACTATAAGTATATCTTGAAAACAAAATTCGAATATCTACACTGAATCTTCGACGTACTTCTGTAAAAATGAATAATCTTTATCAAGTAGTCAATAGAAATTCTTAATTCTCCAATAAACCGTTTCATTTAGAAATAATTTTATACTATTTATTTGATCGCAGATTTTTGGCTATCCAGCAATATTGTTGGAACTTTCGTTGTAAATAGTTTGTAAAAAAAAATAAAAAATACTATATGATAGTAAAAATATAAACGTGAGATGACATGTACGATTGACTAAGCTGCCAATCATCAAGATCATTTTGTATATCCAATTATAAAGAAGAATAAAACATTTTCAGATGATTTAGCTCAAAGAAAATTCCCGTTTATTACGATAAAATATATAACACATCATTGATCAAATTGACTTCTACGAACAAAAGCAAGAAAAGTAAGAGGTACTTGTCTGGTGAAACCCTTGTAATAAAATAACATACTTGTGTTCAATCAAAAACTGTCTCCGACAATCTTAAATATTTACAAGAGAAAATAACTTAATTTTCGTTTCTTTTTTTCCTTAGAAGGATTTTAAAGAGCAAAATTATTTTCAAAATTTTAGTTCAATGCGTGTTGCATTGTCTATTGAACATTCCTGATACTAATCGTCAAAAATTACATATAAGAACCTAAAAAGCTTATAAGTAAATATGTTTCATTGATCTATCATTTTGTTTACTATTCATTTGCTTCTCGAATTTCATTTCTAAAATTTTAAATTAACCACGTTTATGCTCAAAGTTATCTTAGATCTACTTTTGTTGTTTAAAAATGAGATGAAAAGAATAAAAATATTCTTTAATTCTATATTTTAACACAACTTATAATCTGCTCATTCATTCCCAGGTCGAAAAATCTGACATAAGATCTTATGAAATACATACAAGATCTTTGAATATGGGCGAAATCTTACAAGAATCTGACAAAAAATCGTAGTCTCTGAGATCTTATATCAAGTCGTGCAGTCGGATTCTTGAAAGATCTTATTAATGTGTAAGATCTTTCAAGAATCTGACTGTGTGACTTGATATAAGATCTCAGAGACTACGATTTTTTGTATGATTTTCGTATGATCTTGTACGATCATACAAGATCAGATTCAGATTCTTATCAGATCTTAGTATCTGATTGTTTGTCCTGGGTAAGTGTAGTAAATTTGATTATCTTAGTAAGATAATCTTACTCATAGTACTGTACTGTGCTAATTCAAAAGTCCGTATTCCATCGAAATATTTAAAAAATACTTAACGTCTCTAACGTGGACACCTCTGTATAGTGGACACTTTTGGAAAGTCCGAAAGGTGTCCACTATGGGGAGGTTTTACTGTATTTAGAGACAATTTATAAAATAAATGATAGAACAGTTGCTTTGAGATTGTTCTATAAGTTTAGTATGTATAACTAATCGGTTGGTATATGTTATCATTAACCAATCTGTTTTGTCTTTAAACAAAAATATTAATGAGAATATTTTGTCAGCTTTTCTTGTTGTAGAAAATATTTTCTATCATAATCATAATAATAATTTATATTCATTTCGAAAGAATAATCGGAATAGTTATTTTATTTTATTTTATCTCCATTTTTAATTAATTATAAAAATATTCAACGAGAAAGAAGTTGAATTAATATATTAGTGTTTATTTTCTTTCATTTGATATTAATTTTTTCTTTGTCTATCAGTAGTTTTGAGAAATTAATTAAATATAGATTACAAAACAAAAGGTTTTAATTAGACGGTTATTTGTTAAGAAAAAATATTTCTTATATTTGTGGTTTCATTGTTATTTTTGTTCTTTGTAATAAATGTTTCTCTTGTCTTTCATTTTCTTTTGTTTCCTGTGTTTTTTCTTATTATGCAGAACTAAGTAATCGATGGTCACTCGAACCATGTTTTGTTGCTATTATTTTGTCAATGAGAACAATTTCTGATAAGGAAGATGTGGGATGTGACATCTTATTTATCGCGTTCCATTCATATATTCTTTAGTTGCGATACTAAAATCAGAAAAATATATATATTTGCACTCGTCCCTCGTCAAATGTGTTCGGTAGTATGCATTCGGTTCGTTCTATGCAATTGTCCTATGCCGAATATCGAATAAGATGAAACCTTTATTTGTCTTTTATTAAATTGTAAGTCCATATACCATGATCTATTTTTGTAATTGAGGAAAGTTAACAAAAATGAAAAAAAAGAAAATCTATTTGCCAAAAAACAGGTAAGTACAAAGCATTGAATTGAAATAGAAAAGTTAAAGATTTAATTAATCTCAGGATTGAATAGATTTTTCAGAAAGAGAAAAACAATTAAATTTTCTAGATTTAGTATTCATTACTTAAATCCAAAATGACATCTGATAATGATATATATCGTTGGTATGCAGATGTAATTGTTTATCGAGGGTTTGGTCCATTAATAGCTTGTTTGGGTGCTGTTGGTGGAATATTGTCTCTATTTGTTTTTCGTCGAAAATCGTTAAGAAAAAAATCTTGCTCAATTTATTTTTTTTACTTGGCATTAGCTGATCTTTTATGTATGATTTGTTGGCTTGTACATTTTGTTTTACCGACATATAATATTCATATTCTTACTTTATCGAATTTTTTTTGTAAAATATTTGTATTTGCCATGTATTTTGCTTTTGACTTAGCAAATTACATTCTTACTGTATGGTAAGTTGATAACTATTTTTAATGCGATTTTGTTTATATCGTAAATTAGAAAGTATGACAGTCATAGAGGCATATTAGTCATAATTTACAACATCTATTTTGTATAATCGAGCGGACAATTACTTCATACGCTTATCGTTATAAGTATCGAGCTTCTTGACACTCATTTAGATATGAATTGATGTGTAATGAGGAGAAGAAGAAAAGAAAAAAACGTTAACTATCATAGTGTGGCGATGGGAAGCAGGAAATATGTACGAGACTGGTTATGTTAGAAAAACATCAATTTAGAAAGATCCAACATCTAGAACTGTTGACAAAAATATTAATATTTTGCTGCGCTGATAAATAATGTATAAAAGACAAATAGCATTTCATGTCAAACTATTTTTGTATATAGTCAATGTTTTGGCACATACGGTTTATAGGATTGTAAACGATATATAATAGCAATATAAGATCCATCTATAAATCTATTTATGATACAATGAAAGAAAAAAGCGACATAGATTATTTAGTTTTCAATCTGAAGATTTAAAAATTTACAACTAACGATGCGTAATAGTATTTAAACAGTATTTTTTATTTGATTTAAAAGAAAAATTGATCTAGATAAGACTTTTTTAATTAGATTTTTTGTTTTTGACAAAAAAATCTTATTGATAGCTATAAAATTCCTTATTTGTTTTTATTTGGATGAAATTGTGTTGTCATAAACTCATTTAGTTCGATCGATCGTGCGATCAGTGTGTTATGTCCAATTCGAAGTCGTAAATTTTGTCGTGAACGAACAGCATATACGATAACATTTATATTAGTTATAATTCATACAATATTAAATAGTCATTTGTTATATGGTTTTGTTGTTTTATCAGCAAGAACAATATCGACTCCTTCCATTCGAATATGTCATCATCGTGTTGATTCTGAAACTTATCGTAATTTTTTTTCTATTTATGATTCATACGTTGATGTTATTAAAACAAATGCTATTCCATTTATAATTATGTTCGTATGTAATATAATAATAATAATACGTGTATGTCGATCAAAATCATCAATGAATTTCAATGGGAAAAATCGTTGTAGAAAAGCTAAAAAAAGAGTTGAAAAAGATCGTCAATTAACATTGATGTTACTTGGTTCAGCTATTGCATTTCTTGTTTTAACATTACCAACCGAAATAAACGATATTATTCGATCACACTCACGAGAAAAAGTTGTCACAGAAAAAGTATATCTTCTATCTGCAGTACTTCTTTCACTTGCACATCTGAATTATGCCGTAAGATTTTATTTTATTCGAATGTTTTATTTGTTAAATTTCAATTCAAAATAACTTTAGGTCCATTTTTATATATATACATTAACCGGTCATGTATTTCGTCAACAATTACGTAAACTATGGTTAATTAATGCTGTATGGCCTTATATTGTAGCACTTCGCCGATGTAAATTGTCTCCTTTAACATTAGCAAGTGAAACAACTATGAATCAACGAACTTCAGTTAGGAATAATCAAAGTACGCAAATGAATATGTCACCTTTTCCAATAAAAATGAATGATGACAATGATAGTTTGACATAATTTTAAATAAAGATATTAATTTAACATTTAACTGAAATCTATGGTTCTTTTTTAAATTAATTCATACGCTGAAATACTTTTCTTTTCGTCAATGGCAAGAAAATAACATTTATTTCGGAAACGAATTTATACTTTTTAGTAGACTCACATAGAATAAGTGGAACCATAGAAGTGTTTAATAGAATGTTTTGATTACTCTTGAGAAATTTTGTCCTAAAACTTTCCCATGACCATTTTTCATTACCGAGAAGACGTTTTATAGTGAGATGTCACTCCGAGTGGGATTATAGTGTGTCCCTAATTAGTTTGTCTCATCTCCGAACTCTGTTTATGTAAAAGAAAAATTCATTCTGAATTCATTCCAAGACAACTCTATTCAATCCCGAAATAGATCCATAGAAGAATACACGAATTCCTCGGATTCGTCCCAATTCTACCGATGCCGACATCTTATTGGCCTATCTGTTTAAATAAATTTCACAACTATGAGCAAATAGTGACATTATTAATTACGGTAATTTTAATTGTCTTTTTCTTTGAATATTTCTTTATTGTTATAAACTTGGTAGACAACATTTTTAACGGATACGTGCTCACCAGATGTTGCATCGTGTATAAACAAGAACTGTTCAACTAAACATTTTATGAGAAAAAAAAGAGAATGTTTTAGGTTTGTTGAATAGTTCAGCTTTGCACGTGAATGTGACCATCGGAATGATTTGGAAAGTATTTTTCTCTCGAAGAAAACAGTAGTTAAGGAATACCGATCAGAAGAATTCGAAATCAGCATTTTCCATATGGACCTACCCAACCAGACAAACATTTTGAATAACGCGTTTAAACACTCAATCGCGATTCCCGATTGAATGCTTAAACGCGTTATTAAAAATTTTTGTCTGCTTGGGTAGTAAGGAAACAAATCGAAATGGAACAAATCAATCATAGATATAACTTGATTCAAGTTTTCAACCGACTAAAATTTGTAAAAGAAATTTGAATTTTCCATTGTGATGCCAGGAAGTTTTTTCTTATCAATAACAAAATTTATCGTGATTTATTAGTTAATTTAAATGTAATTTCTAATCTAATTCTATAGAAAGGCTCAGAAAATCAAAAGATTTCTAGTACATGGTATGAATAAATCTCATAAAAAATATCTGCATCGATAAAAAAATGAACCAACTGAAAACGCTAAATGAAAGCGTTATTTTTTTTTGTTACTGTTTCTTGGAGTCTATGAAAGTTTTCAATAAGATATAAGATAAATTATGTGAGGTTTATGTCATAAAAATCAACTTATTTATAGTCTATTGGGAGTATATCAAAATCAGAGGTATTTGACATCACATAGAAATACAGTAAAAAAGACAGAAACTACCAGAAATAATATTAATTAATCTATTTATCGTTGATAGAACAACAGTATAGATTGAAATAGTGGAAAGTCGATTCGAAATTCCATGTAGATTAACAAGAAATCCGACTTCTTCTTACTATGACTGTCAATATGATTAGTTTGTCTTATTTAGAATTTAAACCCTCGATTCTTTTTTTTTTTATATCTGAGACATTAGTACCATAAAATTTCGAATACTAACATTAATAAACCATAGATAAAAATAAAAATGATTACGAAATAGATGAACCATTAAAATAAATATTATAAAGCTGCAATGCCATTCTATGACTTCATATACAATTAAAAGTAGTTTCTATCTGTTTGAGCTAGAAAAAAAACATATTAAACGAGAACTATGCAGAAAATATTATTGAGGAAACCTAACGGCATGTTTTATACTAATGCCCATTATTATCATTATCTTGATGCGGTATTTATATTGAGAGAATTTGATTGCTCTTTTCAACTTTTAAGTAGATGCTTCTTTTTCTCTTCATGCATTATCGAGCTCGGAAAAAATCAGAAAATTGAACTCGGAGTGCTTAATTAGTAAGAAAATGCAGGAAAATGAGCTCGGAAAAAGCTCATTAACGCTAAAGCAACGAAATAACAGGATGTAACACCTCCATCGTTTTCCGGCTTTGACCAACACTTAAACTATTCAGAGCACGATCACGAATGACTGAACGAATTTCTACTGGTACAATTGAGTTTTCAAGTGATTCATGTTCGTGATGTTGAGAACAAAATATTTGATAAATACCATCATGAAAAACTTTTGCCTTCACTTGATATTTGACATTTTGTAAACGTTCTATATTGTGAACATCTGATTGTAATTGTGTCATATTTTTTAAAATGTTCCTAACGATACACGTTAACATTATGACGCTTTGCCAAAGACATTAAATCATTTTCAATTAAAATATCTTCGTTAATCTTCTTCCATAAGCGCCCCATTCTTTCACCCTTTGAGTTATTTTTAAATAATTCACACAAGTTATAGGTATCAGAGGTGATCACAGGACAAATTTTTCTGTCCTGTCCTGCCCTGTCCTGGTACTCTGGTCCGTCCTGGCGGGCAGCAGGACAGGACAAAAACTCTAAATTCGTCCTGTCCTGATTTGTCCTGCTATCCTGGTCTGTCTTGGCGGGCGATAGGACACCAGGACTGTCCTGTTTGTATTCATCATGGATGTGATAACAGCAATATTTATCATTTTTACGGTCAGTAATCCAAGCCTAGATTAATTAATTTT